>NDFZ01005068.1:172896-259181 GCA_002192655.3 Mamestra configurata | reverse complement strand
CGAAGAGGAAAGACGGCGGCGAGGGGGGAAGGACGGCGGCGAGGGGTTAAGACGGCGGCGAGGGGGAAGGACGGCGGCGAGGGGGGAGGTGGTTTGCAAAGAATGCAAACCACCTCCCCCCTCTCTTTGCGACTCTCCTGGAGGAGAGTGGTGGAGTCATCGAAAGTAATTATGTTATGAAATGGTTTGGTTTTATAGTGAACTTCTGCCAGCGGTATGTTCCTTGGTATAATAAAAAAAGCGTGGGTAAGCCAGAGTTACTTTCGGACTAAAAATTTTGGTAAACAATAAAAAAAACTACTATTTATTTTTACGTGATTAGCTCTTAATGACAAACAAACAAAATGTTATAATCTCCCAGTGACATGGGGTGCAACATCAAATCAATAGAAAGTCAAGGACATAAGAATATTTTTTGCCTTTGGAGTGGATTTTGTGAATTAGAGAATTTTGAATGTTCCTGTCCAGATAATAGAGCCCATTTCGTCAGCAGCAATGTGTAGTTACTAACCTGCGATCCCCGCTATCAGCACACACATGACCATGAGCGGGCCGGTGTAAGAGAGGTAGTGTCTTCTCTCTCGCTCCCTCCTCCATCGGAACAGTTCGGTTCCGACTGCGAACGTCATTTTTTGGAGACAGTCGAGAGCTATGGCGCCTGCTAGGATGATCATACTGTAAGCTGGGTACAGGAATCTGGAAAAATAAGTAGAAAATATAACAAAGGATATTTATGATTTTTAGGATAGTTTAATTATGAACTAGGTTTTGCCCGCGACTTCGTACGCGCATATCCCTTTTTACCTGTTCCCGTATAGCCTATAGCCTTCCTCGTGAATGTGGCTATCACATACAATAAGAATTTTCCAAATCCGACTGGAAGTTCCAGAGATAAGCGCGTTCAAACAAACAAGCAAACTCTTCGGCTATGTATATGTATTACTAGGTTAAGATTATAAAGTTTAGTAAAGTTTCAGTCAATGCTACTGAACAGAGAAAGAAAAGATAGATAGATATAGATAGTTTAACAAATGTTCGACGTGATTCTTTAAATTGACATAACTTTTTTATTTCTGACCCGATTGACATGAAACAAACACTAAATGTATAGAATAAAAGTGAAGCTTACCACAATTAGTGAGAACCACATCCAAATCGGATAAGCCGTTTTTGAGATTAGCGTGCACAAACGCATAGATAATCAGACAAACAGACACAAATTCTAACAATCATTGTTTTGGGTGCTATTTGCGTTGATAAAGGTCCCAATAATGTTTTTTCTCATATATCTTCCATGTACAGACAGCGATCCGTTACATTTTTATTATATTTATAGATATAGATAATAGTCAGGCAGATTACACTTGCATAAACTCTTTGTATTTTACCCCTCGAAGGCTGGCAATATTTTGTATCTCGCCAAATCTCAGAAGCTCGTAAAGGAAATGTAATTAAGAGAAAAAGTAAAATACATAATTTTGTTTAGCAGTAGCACAGAAAAGCAATAAGCGAAATGCCGACCAACTAGTGCCTGTTCCAGTTCTCACCAGCCCGTCCCTAGCTGTCCTCCCCCCAGCGACGCCCTAAGCCGAGGCCCGTACCCCACACGGGGTGCCCGCGAGCGTGTAGTCGCTTAGTTTGTTAGTTTTTTATAAGGCCTGGCTGGAGGCTTTAATATTATATTAAGGCCACCACAGGCAAGCCCGGTTAAGCAGTCGACAATCTTATAGGTTGAACTGCGAGAAGCCACTCATAAAAATTAAAAAAAAACTAGTGCCTGTTTTGGCTGGTGTGAAAAGTGAAAATTTATGTTCATTACATAAGAGACATTGTTCGAAAGTTAAAAATTACGCACCATACATTGGAACGTGCAGTAAAATAGGTACTCTCATCTAAGTACCTATTTTATCGCACTCCTCGTTGTAAAGCGCCGTGCGTATTCTTTACGGTTTTTTTTTTGATCCATTAAAAATATAAGAATTCTACCAAGGAGTTTCACATTACTAGAATAATGAAGTCTGAATGATCGAACCTCCTTGGAAGCGCTTTTGCTCAGTACGTTTGTCCCATTTTAATACTAAAGAGAAATAAGGCGAAAAATGTAGTCTAATATTCACCACGAGCACCTGGCGCCATTTGCAAATTCGCGCTATTTTCATAAATGGAACGTTAAAGATTGTAGCGACTTTCCGAGTGATATGTAAAAACTAAAAGTTTGTTTCATTACCTTTTGTAGGTACTGTTTTTAGCTAATGTGTTGAAAAACGTTGTATGACACACGTGTGGAAATAGGTTTTAACAAACTCGTGACTGTGGTACATTCGTCTACTCGTTTGTAAAGACCAACTTACCACACTTATAGTATAATAAATAACTTTTTTTTTTAATTTAATATGGGTTTGCTCTTGACTCTAGTCTAAGTCATAGATGACAGAGACGAAGTCGACGATGGAGCGAGCTTACCCAGAAAAAGCCTGTTCACTCTAATTATGAAGAGATTAGGGTTGTATGCGTTCGGAAACACAGACGCAGGCAGAGTTCCACTCCTTTGCTGTGCACATTATAACTATTACCTTTCTTCTTTATGCGGCTGCAACATGAACACAGCCAGCCACAGTGCGAGCGGCATCAGGTCTAGCCAGTAAGGCGCACAGAACGACGCGCGCGCTGTCGAACGTGACGTCATCGCCGTGCACGCTAGTAGGAACACGGGGCACGAGAGGGCTAGGACCTGGAGTACGATAATTAATTAGGAATTATAACATATAGAAATAGGGTTCTTTTTACTGCAGCCCTGCAACATTTGGGTATATGTTTTTTTTGTTTTGATCTTAGATGTTTTTGTTAGAAATCTATAGTACTACTATATATTTCAATTTCGGTTTTAGGTTCACATCATAAACATTCGGATGCCACACGATGTACTTCACCACTTTAAGAGCAATGGTAATTAAATAAATTAAACAAAGCAAAGCTCCTGCATGGGTTCGAAAACACAATCTACAACTCGCACCAATGCTCTTATGATTAAAAAAATCATTTTACTTAAGTTAAAAACTCACCCACACAATATTAAAATTCAAGAACCCATTCACGAAGTAATACGTCCAGGGCTCCACTCCGTACAAATCGGGGCCATGTTCAGTGAATATGTTGTACGCGACAATGTTCCACGGAGCGACCACCAGCCTGCCGTAATGCCAGGAGTCCACCACCACAGTCGGCACCAGAATGACGATGAGGGAGACTACTGACCACTTGATGAACTCGAGGACTTGTCTCTTCATTAGTATCATGTCGATTGCGATTGGTATGCCTAGGAGGGCTGTGAAGGGCCAGCCTGTTGAAGAAAAGGAGGTTGAATTATTTTCGGTTGCAAAGTTCTTCTGTCAAAAGAGAGAGTTCACATTGTGAGACATTTCACACAAAACAGTGCAACTCAGAATTAGGCGCAAAGGATTCTGAGCAAATAATATTTTTTACATGTTACTTAAAAACCATAGACTTTTTATGTTTTCCTGTTATCAATAAGAAGTTAAGAAAGAGAATAATAATAAATCTTTATTGATCATTTTCAAGTATTGCAGTACATGGGTATATAATTTATACATGGTAAAATTACAGATTTGCTACAATTGTATTGGGTGCAGTTCTGATCTCCTAACTAGGTTACTGTACAACCTGTATGAAGGAGTGTCAGTTCCGGTCCCCCATGGATTACAGGTATATGTATTTTACTGTCTAAGTACATATGTATTGTACTTCTACGAAAATATGGTATAACTAAATGTAAGCAACCAAGAAAAAAAAAGAAACTTAGAAAAATACAAAAAATGTTTTGAGAATAAAATGTGACTAAAAACTATGTACTATATACTATAAATATGTATCTGTATTTGACGAGCCAGGCTGACAAGGAAGAATGGTAAATTATCATCTATTTTCGGAAATAACAACATAATTGTTTATTTAAAAAAATAAATTGCTACTCTCACAATATGCCTTTTCATCAAATATGTCACACAGAAGTTTGAAAAAATTTGAATCTGGTAAGAAACTGCAATAGCCTCTCATTTCAGGCTACTTACTAAGTAGAGTAGAAGCGGCCGTCAAGAAGATAGCGGGCGGGTATCTCCGCCGCCACCAGCATGCGAGCGCTCCGCTGGCTAAGGCGCCGCTCCACGCTGAAGGCAGCATGGCCGCGCTGCTCGCGAACATGCCGGCCGCTGGTAGCGTCATGGCCAGCCACACTCTGCCTACATGGACGCCGAACTCATGGCACACAGCTCTGTAACGATGACGAGAATATAATTAATCTTTTGATAACTCTGTAGTTTTGTCAGAAATCCAATGTGGCTGCCGAGCCACTTCCAGAGACAGCATCGTCAAAACATTCCATACGAATCAGCGGTGTCAGCGATTTGCACCATTTATTTATAGAAATAAGCCACCCGTTTTTACACATTTCTAACTATGGCTATGACAGCAAAGACTTGCTATGGCAGCAAAGGCTCATCTCATCTCTCATTGACGTCCACTGCTGAACGTAAAGGCAAAGGCTCAGCAAGACTAAAATATTATTTATAATATTTTATATAATATTATATTTATTACAAAATATTTTTGTTTATGATAGCCACATCCATGAGGAATGCTACAGGCTATACGGGAATGGGAAACTTCTACGAGACTGGGAAATTCCTATGGGAACGGGAAAAACGGGATATGCGCAAATGAAGTCACGGGCAAAAGCTAGTGTTTGTATAAAAGTAGACTCACTTGTAAAACATAAGCTCAGCGCAAGCTGAGAGCACACCAAGTAACATCTTCAAAGAGTAAAACACGGAAACAGGAGTCATGAACCAAGACAATATCTTGGCAGGCACCGCAAAAAGCCAAAGAGGCATGTAGGATCGTATTGCATACACGGGGCTGTACTCCCAAGTTTGGAGACCACTGCCATAAACTGGAAATAATAAATATTTTTAAAACACACATTTCACTGTACTAGTATTTCACTGTAGTAAAGTATTTATAATTAACATGGTAGGAAAAAACATCAAGCTACCCAAAACAGACAAATTTTCCCAATCAACCTTGAAACTAATGCTTTAACAATAAAGTTGAAATCTATTAAAGACTTGTTGTTCTATTTGACAGATTGTTTTAGCTTGATGTGCTGGAGTCTGTACAATAGTTTAATCCAGGTTGGTTGGTTCAATTTTGAACTCTATATATCAGCACCCCAATTGGATATGACACTTTCTATTGCAGTCTGGAAGATTTTGAGCTTCATATTTGATCAAATTTACTCAACGATGTTAATCACTAAATGAATAAAAGAAAGTAAGACGGAAAAACTGTTGAATTGACAAAATAAAAGGTATATCTGTCACCAGAAAATTGCAAACGCCGTAAGATTGTAAAATATCGCATGAAATTGTAAACTATTTTTTCTTAATAATACACGGATATATTGGAAACTCTTGAATTGTATGGGATTTATGTATACTAAACGATTTTTTCATAACATATCAAGAAATAATAATCTAATAAAGATTTATTACAATCTTACGGAGTCTGCAATTTTCCGGTGACATATCCATTGATTTTGTATTAGTTATACAATTTATTTTTTAACAAATTTTTGGAGTAATCATAGAAATATCTATTGCAGCCCATTTTTTTTTCATATGGAACAGATTTATTTTAGCTTACCTAAATAATGCAATGGCTCCCAATAGTTGTATGTTTCATCACAGTCAGAGACATGCCCCCAGTATGCGGACACAAGGCGGGCAGCCAGAAGCAATCCTAGTGCCACAGCCCCACCTGGATAGGCTATACTGCGCAAGTCAGATGGTGCATTGGTTACGAGGAACTCCCTGGAAAACACAGAATGGATGGTGAGGGTCAGGTTACTGTTTGTTTGATATGAGTTCTTCCATTTGTTTGTACAGGAGATATGCTGTCAAATCTTTGATAACAATGTGTAATGTATAAAAATATATTGATAGTAAAATGTTTTAATGACATGGATCAAAGTATTCCAATTGATGATGTTGACTGAATGGGACAGGGTAAATCAGCATCCAGGATTGACAACCATGAAATGAATATTAATGACATGAAGTAACTCCTGAATTTGTCACACTTCCCCTAAAGAAGTTAACAATACCCAGTTTTTAACAAGAATTCATTGACCATCATCAGCATTTCTAAAAATTTTTATATGTAGAATACATAAAAAATTATTAATCTTACATGATAAAAATTTTCAAGTTGTTTTGTTTTTTCTTATTCATACCAGATTCCATTATGATTTAGTTCTATTGTAACATAAAGTTATAATGATTATTCTGTATAATCGTTATAATTTTTGCATTAACAAAAACACTGACACAATATTAGTGGCACTATTTAAGATTGACATTGACTAATGTAGCATTTATGAAAAAAACATTAGCACTCAACTCGAAAATAGTTTTTGTTAGTATAGCATCATGCTTATTTAACGTCAGCGGACTGTTTTTACCTTTGTTTGAGTACGGAAACGTCTGGATAAGCGCCAAACTGTAGTACCAGCAACAAATTAGAGCATTGATGAGCCAAAATAAAAATTATTATAACCTATAAATGATGCCAAGTGTTTTTATCCCACAAAACAGTAAGCAAGTTTAGATTTAATAATAGACATTAATAAAAGCGAGTATATTAATAGTAAATGGACTTTAATTACATACCCTTCGTTCGGTTTCCGCTTCCCTTTGCTGAAGCTTTGGGCCCTTTTGGCTCCGTTCTTATTGTGTATACTGCGTTGTCTTGCCGTGAGCGGCATTGTAACGTAGTTTGATACGTCTAAATCATTTAATTCACTATTTTAAGAGTAGAAAATTCGCGTAAATATGAATTTATTTTCAGAAATAGTATACACGTACGCGATACTGCGCAAGCCTAATGACACTGACAATGACAGATAGAGTGACGTGACAGCTGGTAGACATTAAAAGCGCGTTTATGAATAGAGTGTGTGACTACATCCATAATATCCATCATTTCAACGATATAAAATCATACACAAAAGCAATAAAAAAAAACACTTTTCAAGCGGTCTGTTACTGCTTCAAAAGTGTATTTTTTATGGTNCAGCACGCATCCCCCCAGTAATGTTAAAAGGGGTTGCCCTTGAAAGGGTGCTGGATTTTAAATACCTAGGGCATATAGTTACTGAGGAATTGAAAGATGATGATGATATGGAGAGAGAACGAAGGGCGTTGGCTGTCCGATGCAATATGTTGGCCCGCAGGTTTGCACGGTGTACAATAGAAGTGAAAATAACTCTTTTTAAGGCTTTTTGCCAGTCCCTGTACACGTGCACCCTGTGAGTTCGATATACGCAAAAGTCATACAACGCCCTAAGAGTTCAATACAACAATGCCTTCAGGGTGTTGTTGGGGCTCCCACGTTACTGCAGTGCATCAGGAATGTTTTCTGAAGCGCACACTGATGGCTTCACCACCATCCTTCGGAAAAGGTCGGCATCCATGATGGGCAGGGTGCGTGGGAGCCTCAACAGCATACTGAGGGTCATTAGTGATAAGCCGTGTTGCGCCATCATGGCGCACTGGGTACATACACATGTGCATGTGCCCGGTGCGTCAGGTGAGCGCAATAAATATATGAATTAAAACCAGTGTTGTATTGTGTCTGTTACTAACATAGTTTTTTAAGTAGTGTGTATTACTAACATCATATGGATCAAGGTCTGAAATAAAAATATTTTATTTATTTATTTATTTACTTTCTTTACTTTGGTTTTCGAGGTCGGGTTTTTACATTGCTTTTTTTATTGTTTCTTTACTCCAAGCCCGGCCGCATACGTACGGATTCCTGACTAGGTTTCCTGATAAGGAATTCAGATTCGAAGACATGCGCCGTACATACAAAATGTTTGTTTATTTTCCGAACGGGAAAAAAAAGCTGATGTTCCTTTTGAAAGCTAGCCGTATCTTCGGTTCATAATAATTGAAAATCGAACGTCTCACGGAACTCCGAATTTGAATTCCTAATCATGAAACCGTACGTAAAGCAGCTACAGAACACTCCCCTAACATTTATGACCATGCACTTCTCGAACACCCTGTTTAAATATACTTAGAATGCCAAAAAATCAAAGTTAACCATAAGTTATTGAAAACTTTAAGAAGGTCTAAGAATCTGAAAAGTCGGATCTAAGAAGGATGTAATTTTATTACAACTAGCCTTGAAGGTGAATGGGTGAAGCTCTCGATTATAGCCATAAAAGAAGAAGCTATGTTGTTACAGACTACTTCCTGCACATGATTTTGGCATGAACTTATTGCATACCATCCACTGAATAGGTAGGTACTTACCTATTTGGCTAAAAAAATCTAATTATTCCGTCAGATAGATTTCCATTCCTTCCTAATTGGACACGTCTTTATTCTTTTGTCACGTAAACAAAAAATAAAGATGTTTTTTTTTTTTAATCTTTATTTGGAAAAGGCTTTAATCGCGATGCGATTATGCCAGCCTCGTAGTTTTACAAAAAATAAACAATTAAGTGATTAATGACTATGATCTTAACTCAATTAATTTAATCTATATACTTAAATAAAAATGAATCGCTAAATGTGTTGCTAAGCGCAAAACTCAGGAACGGCTCGACCAATTTCCCTAATTCTTTTTTTGTTATGTTTGTGATTGTCAGGAGAAGGTACCTACTTATGAAAGATTTTTTTTTAAACTTTAACATCCGGGCGAAGCCGGGGCGGTGCACTAGTAATCAAATAATATTACTTAATAGCTAATTTGGATGTAGGGATTGAAAGGATCACATTACACATACCTACAACCTTTAAACATAAATTGTATTCTATTTCTACAGCTCTCCGTTCTGCAGCAACCCGAGCACACTCCACCAAAGCGTGGTAGGTGTCCTCCCTTATATTGCAAGTCAGACAGTTTGGGGTGTCAGTAACTTTCATAAGATGCCCAAACGCATTCAACGGAATGTGCCCGGACCGTAGGCGCATGCTTATTACTAATAATTGTCTATTTAGCGGAACTTCAGTAAACCAAGGAATCTTTGGTGGCTCAGATTGAATGGTCTTGTACCATATTCCCTTCTCTTCAGATCGTTTGTCGAAGTACTCTTTCCATAGTATATTGCAAGCAATTTTCACATCTCTTAGTATGTCCGTGAAGAACGGTACATTACCGACAAAAGTTCCTTCATTGATTCCTGTTTTTGCCAATTTATCTACAATTTCGTTCAGATCCACATGTGATGGGATCCATTGGAATTTAATAATTTTGCCACTTTCCCTCAACTTTAAGTAAGACTCTAATATGGAATAAGCTACAGGCAGGCCTCGTATGCCCGAGGTGCACCGAGCTATATGCTGCAAAGCACTTCTTGAGTCACTAAGTACCTATAACAAGTTTTGTATATTTGCACGATATCAAACGATAGACACTCTGAAATGGCATACAATTCTGCTGCCATTACAGATAATTTGCAGTTCAATGTGAAACTGGCTCTCGTGTTACACTGTGGATCAAAAAATGCTGCTCCTGTTCCACTATCGTCCTTGGACCCATCACTGTAAATCTGACAGAATCCATCATAATTTTGTGTAGGAATAGTTTCCACAGATTTTTTAGAAGTGCCACTGAAGAATTTGCTCTTTTAGGTCCTGTCATATTTCCAATTTTTACGTTTATGTTTTCGTCATCCATGTCGACAGTGAGAACATCCCTAGAACTTTAGAACTATGTAAAGTTTGATTGGACATATCAGTGTATACGATAGTTAGCAACGGTTTTTTTCTTATTACGCCAATATGATTCCTGCTCGCATGTCGTTGTTAATTTTGATATCATTATTATGGTCTCACCATCATCAATAGACTTAACTTTTAAGCAAAATTTAGCAGCTAAATATTTCAGTCGAATAAACAGTGGTGGTAAACATAACTCCGATTCCATCGCGTAGATTGGGCAACTTTTCAAAAAACCGCCAACTACTCTCATGGCTTGGTTTTGAATTTTGTCTAACCTTGAAAATGTTGGTCTTAGCGCTTTTATCAAACAACAAACTTGCATAATCCAATCGACTGCGGATGATTGCAATATACAGTCGTCTTAAATGTAATGGGTGAACTCCCCATGACAAACCCGCTAGTACCTTAAAAACATTAAAAAATTTCATGCTCTTTTCATAGACTTCATTTATGTGTTTACGCCATCTCAGAGATGAATCTAGCCAAAGTCCTAAATATTTAACAACAGGAACACTTTCTAAACAGACATTGTTGGTATTGACGTTTACCTGCTGTAGGGGACCTTCCCTTAGAAAATAAACAAATTTTACTTTTCGTGGGAGACAATTCTAGACCCAATGCTACCAACAAGTTCGACAAACTATCTATGGCTTCTTGAAGAGCTGTAGTTATAAATCTAATGTCTTGTCCAGAATTATAGAGGACAAAATCATCCGCGTATTGAGATACATAAACACCCATAACATCCTTGCAAATGTCACATGTTACTATATTAAACAAAATTGGAGACATAGGGTCCCCTTGGGCTAATCCCTTACATGTCCATCTTGTAATCGAAGCATTACTCCCTACTTGTGCCACAGCTAAATGTCTCTCTCTTAAGTATTCCCATAAATATCTGCATATTGAAGACCCTACTCCCAATTCATCCAGTTTAGATACCACTTTCAAGATATTAACATTATTATACGCATTGTCTATATCAACGAAACATCCTAAAGTCTTTTGATTAGTAGCGTACCCTATTTGGATTTGCGATAGGTACTAATCGTACAAGACTGTCTAGACATGATTGAGATCTTCTAAATCCTACTGTGTTCTTGGAAAAAAGACATTTGCTTTCAAAAAACCATTCAAGACGTCTCGTTATAATGTTGTGTACCTAAGGTTTTGCAGAGACAAGATATAAGTGAAATAGGTCTCAAAGATGAAATCTTGCTCGGATCGCGCCCCGGTTTAGGTACAGGTACCTACTTCTCTAACATTTCTCCACTGTCTTGGAATCTCACCTTCAGCCAAACATTTGTTGAATAAAGTAACTATCAAATTTTGCTGGGAAAATTATAGACCATCGAATAGGAAATATTGTCCTCCCCCGGAGCGGTATCCTTCATCTTCAGTATATTTGTAAGTTCCTGTTCCGAAATCTGAGCCTCCAACTGTAGGTTAATTATTATTGAACTAAAGACAGGACATGTTGAGCTAACATAATCTGGTGCCAACTGTCTTAAGAATTCACTAGCCCTCTCTGCATCCAAACAAATTCTCTTATTATGATATCCTTTGACCCGTCGCATTTTGTTCCATAACTCGCTACTAGACACCATCTCGTCTATACTGTCACAAAACTGACGATAGGATTCTGCACTAGCTTTACGAATTAGTCTCTGTGCTGCAGCAACCTTCTGTTTGAGAATGATGAAATTTGTGGGTATGGGGTTCTTCTTAACCTGTGCTAACGCCAATCTACGTTCCGCTACCGCCCTAGACAGCTCGGGGGCCCAATATGATCTTGGAATAAACTTACTGGTGGGATCTTCACAAATTTTAATGAGTGGAATTGATGCTTGAGACGCAAAATTAATAAGTTCTATAATTTCATCATACATTTGTTGGGGGGAACCTGTTAAACTAATATTATCAATTTACTTGACATTATTTCTGAGTACTTCCGCCAATCACTTTTTTTAAAATTACGTTTCGACTTTGTTAAGTTATGACATGTTATTTCAGTGGCAATAAGAACCATTACCTAAGTGATCGCTACCTAAATTTTCATTTAATACACTCCATTTCACACGTCAGGTGAGCTTTTTTGTACCTGATTTAATACTAATTTAAGTCTGGTATGGTCTCCTGTATTGAGTGAAACATAATGACACTCATCGGCTGCATCGTGGATTTGTAAACCCCTGCGATCGTTTTTGTATGACTGTATAATGCCCGTTGAAATCTCCCCCTATAAAAGTTTTATTTGGCCAGCTAGAAAATAACATTTTCCGATCCTCATCTGCCGTGTGAAGATTAGGTGCGCAATATACCGCTACGATATTTTCTAAAAAGCTACAGTTAAATATTTTAATGTGGAGTACTTCAATGCTTCGATTACGTAAGCTATAATTGGTGATCTGTGCTTTAATGGAGTTATGTACTACAACCGCTACTACGCCATATGAATCATCACGGTCTTGAGTCTTGGTCTATAGATAATGTAGCTACTTATTTTTAAATGACTGTGTGGTTCGAGCCAAGTCTCGGATATAAAACCTACATATATGGGTTTTGCTTGTTACTAAAAAAATCTCAAAAGCTTTTATTTTAGGTCTTAAACTTTGAGCGTTCTACTGCAACAACTTTAACTGAACAATTTTATTTTTAGTATCCATTACTCATTAAGACCGAAAAATAACTCTAAACACTTGTTCAAAATAGGCCACTCAGACTTACGATCTACCACAACTATGTAGTAGGTACTAGCCATTTACTACAACACTTAATAACATCATAAAACTTTTCTTGGATACTCCGATTTCTCATATAAATAATATCTTTTAACCGTACAATTAACTCGTCGAGGTGCACCTCTCGCGTACCTATTGTTTACGTTGTCGCCGGCATCGTTATCAGTAGCAGCTGTCTGCTTAGGAATGTAGTCCGACGACTCCCGATATCCCCACCAATCCGTTTGAACTTTATTTTGCGAATGCGATTGCTTAACTTTATTACTTGTTTGCGGTGATTTAGGTCGATTATGTGTAAACAAGGGTGGGAATGGATTCGGAGTGTGATTATCGCTGTTTCCTGACTCTTCAACCGGTAAAACACTAAAGTTGTTTGTGTCCATCTTCTGCTTTTCGGTTTCCCTCACTATTTGAGAATCAACTAGCAACTTGGGTCTAACATACAAATATTGCAGGCTACTTGATACGTACAGTTATATTCTGCCATAAGTTCCCTCACGCGTTTCTCTCGAGCATAAACAGGACAACTTCTGTTCAACGCCATGTGCTCACCCCGACAGTTGACGCATTTAAATGATGTTACTTCGCAGTTACTGTGTTCTTCTGAACATTTAGGACATCCAATTTTTTTGGATGAGCATCGTGTTTTGACGTGGCCGAACTTCCAGCAGTTTGAACACTGTGTGACTGGGAATACAAAAGGTTCTACTTTGGCGCGTAAACAGTCAACATAAATATAACTTGGCAGGTATGAACCTCTGAAGCCTACCTTGGCTACCTCACTAGGTAACCTAGCCCCTCCGTCTCGTCGCTGTAACCTTTTCAAGGATATTATTTCAGTTTCATTGGGGCACTTTATCACTTTTAATGCCTCCTCGTCAGACAACTCGAGGTCCAAATCCCGTATAATTCCGTAAGAAATGTTTACGTCCATTGCACTGTAAACCTTCCACTGTCTGGTTTGGAATTCCTGACAATCCAGCAACTTGCCCGCACATTCCTCAGTAGATACCTGTATTTTTAACTTAAACGGGTTAATATACTTAATTTTGACGATGTCAGTTAAACCCAAACTGTTAAATAATTTTGCTAAAGCAAACTGTTTTGGTAACTTTTCTGGGCTCCATATAAAAACTTATTTTCTAAATTGTTTGAGTTTCTTTCCTCTTTCTTTTTCAACTTTTGTCCAGCTTCCTTCTTCATCCTCATCTCTTCCTCGTTTTGTTGGATTAACTAGTTCATCTTCTTCCATAATTTGGATTTCACTGCAATTCGGTTCCACTATATTTTCTACCGTCTTTCTTTTGTTTCTTCCTTCCTCTTCCATTAAAATTTGTGACATCCATCCATCTGAGTTATTCTCTTCTGGTCCACTGTTACTGCCACTATCGACTGTGGCCATTATCTGGACGCGCTCATCAGCGATGAGCGCGTCAATATAATAAAATGTTAATTCTAATTACAACGATATCGACAGACGCGCGCGAGTGGTTCACACGAGTGCCGTGACAGAACTGTGATAAAGATGATACAGTGCGTTAAAAACTCGTGTGACGTCACTTACCAGTACCTACACTTTTTCCTGGAAAGTGACGTTACAAGCCCCCACTCCATATCTTTGATGCGTTTTATTTTCGTGAAAAAACTTTTACTGAAAATATGTTTTTTTTCGTAAATCTTACAGATGGACTATAGGTATAGAATCATATTTTTTAATCCAGTCAAAATCCCTATTAAATAAAACAAACAGGAAAACATTTATATACATATTTATTATTTAAAATATAAATACAGTGGTGGTATGTACAACACACCAGTCATACATTCTAACTATAAAGGTATTCACATTGAGTAACATATTATTATTGCAATACTTTGCTGTACCATACAACATACCACAGAGTAGACAGCTAATGGAGAGATCAAAAAATATCTGACCTTTTTTGAGAGATGTTCAGGAAAAACATTCGCAGTGTATTTATAGCTAGCTCAACCAATGTGGATATGGTTATTTGCTAACTACATGGTTGCAGAACTTATATTTATTATTTTGCAAACACTATAGTATTATCAACATTATCATTGTTATCAAATATGTTTATAAGTCAAAGGAACCATTTAGGCCACCAATCTCTTCATAACAGGTAGTAGGTAAAAAGGCAGAAAAAAATCCTTTGCCTTATAAAAAAAAGTAGATCTACTGGGGTTATCCTAATTACCTAGTGTAGTAACATGATCGATGATACATTCAAACATCAGGGCCCTACAACTAGAGTTGCCCGATTTCAATAAGAATCTATACTGGTAAGTACTTAGAACAGTACACAAAGCAAAACGAGACAGATAAATTGTTTTACTGATATTTTTCATTCAATTTAAATGTATAACTTCCATCTATACTTTATAGTAACCGAAAAACATTTTTGATAAAATATTGCTAATATCAAATTAATGAAAAACATGAATAAAAACATTTAATATATTGAATCGAATCAACCCTACCTATGATTTAAAACATTATAATAATTAAAAGACTATCAAATCCATATTTGAGCTGCTCATAATTATTTTCGTGCTTACAAATGTACTACGACTCGGTGATAACAATTCATTCAGAGATGGAAATGGTTATTAGTAAGTTAGCAAGGCATTATTTTTAAATTAGTGATTCTAATCAAAACTATGTTAAACTAAATCGTATAGAGTTAGCGCAAATCAACAGGAAGCTATTAACTTTATTACAGTTAAAAATCAACTTTCTTTCATTGAAAATAAAGCTGATATTAATACAACGAAACAAAATTACGCCTCCCGATGATTTGCGCAGACCAACAAACTAGCTAGACTAACAAGCTACCAGATATGTTTATAACAATTCAAGCAGCTCAAACATGAACAAAATTTGACTAAAAACTAAATAATATGTTTAATTCCTTCGCCTCGACCGCACTACTGTCCATCCTGGATCTCCGTCCTCATCCATTGGTTCAGGTCCTCGGTATCGGTTGGATGAGGAAGCTGCAGCGCCGTTCATGTTGTTGTCTGGACCGTCGTCTTCTTCACCGCTGCTGTCTGTTGAGACGTCGTCTGGATTGCCGTGGCACTAGAAAAAGATTTGGTGAATATATCTATCAAATGTCAGATGATACGGGCTACAACAACCACTAATTGGGTTCGATTCAATGTTAGGCGACATCGCGGCAGACCAAGGCGAAGGTGGAGACGAACTTGACTCTTACCGGGAGGACTGGCCCACAATGGCAGAGGACAGACGTGTGTGAAAAAGGGTGAGGGAGACTTTTGCCCAGCAGTGGAACATGATAGACGAATTTAGATCAGTTTTGACTAGACTATACTCTTTTGCGGCTTCTCTAAGGTAGTCTATCAAAAATTAACCATGCATTTTTTGGAATAAAAAGTCAGTACTTTCCAATTTTACCTCTTACACACAAAAACAGATCTCTTTTTTAATTTATTTAATTAAAGAAATCTGGGGAAAATTTGCTTAGACACTGTAAATATGAGCATAGCTAACACAACACACATTCGCCGTACTTTTTGTCACATATTTGTGACGGTTGGCGTACAGGGCACGTGCTTGCTTGTCATGTATGTGTGACAATGGCGTTCAAAAGGTTAATGATTGCGTTAGGGAGTGAACACTCCATTTATGTTACTACTCTGTGACCAAAAAATCTTATGAAACTGATATATAGCATGGCAATGGTTGACTTAACTTACTTGTGGAGGTACTGATTCATGTATCGGCTGGCTAAGCCATTTCTGGCACTTTGGCATTGCATCAATTCTAGCTCGGAGTTCGTCATGTTGTCCTTCTTTTAGAAGACTTAGAAACTGCAGCAGTAGGAGTGCTACTTCTGAAAACAAAATTGAATGGTTGTGAGTGTAGATTAGAGTCTGCAAATAATCGAATGCTATTTTGGTATCTTAGCTTTAGTTTCAGCTAGGCTATCAATAGCCTGATTTTAATGTTTATTGTTGACAAAGAGCAACCCCTCTTAGAACTAGGTGGTAAAAGGTAAATTATGCGAAGAAATGACATGGCATGGCCACTGCACTATACAGCATTGACAGGCATAAATATTATTGTTTATTTGTCTCCATTGTCTTGTTTGAGGTGCAATCCCATAAATCTATCTATGATAATTAATATAATAAAGCTGAAGAGTTTGTTTGCTTGTTTGAACGCACTAATCTCTGGAACTACCAGTCAGATTTGGAAAAATATTTTTATATATGATAGTTACATGAGGAAGGATATAGGCTATATGGGAATATGCGTGTACGAAGTTGCAGGCAAAAGCTACTACTTAATACATTTTATATTCACATTTACCTTTTGGCGAGTCATCATGACAGACAGTTTCAAACTCTTCATCCATCAGATCTTCTATCACCTCAATCAGTTCATCTCGATCCACCACATTTTCGACACAGTATCTGGCTATGTAGACTGACATCAGTTGGGCTGTCTGTAATGTTAAGAAAAAGGATGTTTCAAGTGATTTGGGATTTGGTTTCTACACTTTGTGCTTATGGTTGACCATTGAGTGTGGGCAATGACCAACCAGCCCATCTCCCTTCTGAAGGAGATTAGGCCTCTCAGTTTGCTCGGGATGTCTGTAAGGAAACTCGGAAATACAATAGTTTGTGTCCATATTTTGGTGACACCTGTATACTCGAGGCTCAAGTTCATCCATGCATATATGCAGGGAAGACTTTCTGTCAATGTAGGCCTCTTATTGATTCCAGATGCAATACCATACATATTCCTTAATACATAGGTATATACATAAAATACCATGAATGGTAGGCTGCTTAAAAATGTTTGTATAAATTCAATCTAAATGGTTGAGAAGATCATAGATCGGTAGAATTAGAATTACTAGATGAATTACACAGGAGATTTTTGAAAACTTTTTTTTATTTTATCTATTCCAGACCTTGTCAAGCACTTAGTGTTTGATGTTTTTAAATAAAATATATGTAATGTATGTAACTCGGGCTGGTTTCCGCAACTCCACGACTAAGCGGGTATTTTGCGTGCAGAAATAAAATATAATACAATAATTTGTTCCTGTGCCAACAACTTGCAACCCAGTCGTCGCTATATACAACAATGACCTGGCTGCGAGTTGTGGGCACAAAAACAAATTATTGTTCACCAATATGCTGAGTAGCCACCGAAAGTGTTAAACAAACTTAGTGCAAACTTTAACTAAAATCTGGAGTAGGTATGTTCAATGAACAGCAATGTTGCCTTTTTAAACAACCTCAAAAAAGGAGGTTCT
Organism: Mamestra configurata; assembly: GCA_002192655.3. Classification (NCBI taxonomy): domain Eukaryota; kingdom Metazoa; phylum Arthropoda; class Insecta; order Lepidoptera; family Noctuidae; genus Mamestra; species Mamestra configurata. The sequence goes on along the minus strand of NDFZ01005068.1, from coordinate 241,322 downwards.
GTATTTGTTTGTACTCCTTTCTATCTGCTGATAACTCTACAATGTGTTAAAAGAAGATGGAAAACTGTACAAGCAAAGTAACAAGAAAGATGATGGTACTAACATAAGTTATTATATTATTATTCATGTGATTTACTTGATACCAACATAATTAATTGTATTATTCAGGTGACTTTAAATATTTATTGTTAATTTGTTTTATTACTAAACGAGGCAGCTTATGTTACCTTACAAGGCATGTGATAACATGATCCATATGAAGCTCAGATGTTAATAAATTAATAGTAGGTATCTGGTAACTTATACAACATAGTGAACTTTGCGATTAATTTCAGGATACAATGTTTTACTGTTTCTTCACTACTGTAGGTAAGAGAAGCTACAGAGAGAGGGTCAGCATGCATTTGAAATAGTAAATTTCATACACTGTTGACGAAAGTAGTGTTATTATAGATTTCTAGGGCATTCTCTACAATAAAGTGCTTTATTTACATTGATTGTAATGAATTATTTTGAAGATATTACCTTTTCGCCCCCGGGCGCTCCCATTCCATGTTCGACAGCGAGTTGCAACGCTGTCCAGTTGTTGAGAACTAAGTCCACAATAGGTTTAAATTCATCGTATAACATTTTTACGTTTTTTAATCACTTAAACTTAGTGAATAAAAAGAAATTAGAACATCTCACATTTTTATAACCTCTTCACGGTGTATTTTTTTTATCGATTTAACTCGGATGACAGCTGTGATGTGACAAGACAGACACAATACAACTGTTTCGTTCGGAATTAACAAAATTCTATTTAGGTAATTTAATTTGGAAATGTGCTTTACGTGACCAAATGACGTAGCTGTATATAGATTTACTATATAGTCAGAAATATATGAAGCTTCTTTTCAACTTTATTTCCAAAGCATAAGGTTTAACCTCGGTATATTGGGGAAATTTAACAATTTTGGGTGGCTTGATGCGCTGCTGTCTGTACTATAATAGATCTCGAAGTAATACTAGCGAAGGAGGAGGCACCCGCGCGAGGGAGAGACAAAGCCTTCGCTCCAACCACCGTAATGGAAGAAGACGCCTCAGTTGTTGAGAGTTGCAGGGTGGTCTCCAGCCACACAACATACAACATAAAAAGAATAAGCGAAATAGGTACAGCCGTTCACGCATGTTGCCGTGACCAAGGGAAATAAGATTTCATATTTATATATTTAGATTTTATGGATTAGGATGAATTTATTTCAGCGCTGCCGTACGGATTTCATTGCAGGAGGCAACACACGTTTCATAACTCACTCATTCATTCATTGGAATAGTCAGTTTCAGTTCACTTCACGTTGAGTTAGTAGTTCATTCAAAGATTTTGTAAACAAATCTCGTTGAGGTTAAAAAGTTGATTAATTTTGGCAAAGGATGTAATTCACGAATAAATAATAATATTCGTATGTTATTTGTGTTTCTGGTTATCGGGAAAACTTATCAAAATGACTGAAGATATAAGTGTTACGTTCATAATACCGAAAGATTGCCGATCTGACAATGAATGTTCGGAGGACATGCAACTCGCTTTCGTCGTAAGTTAAATACGAGTAATTTTATAAATTATCTGCCTAAAGAAAGAAGAAGGAAGCTAAACAAAAAAAGTGACTACGGATTTCCGAGTGCCATTGAAATGTTTGGCATAATAATGATAGTTTTATCATCATGGCAAAGTTTGACCACCGACCGATTCAGATCGTTGCCCGACAACAGTATCTTATCTTTTTAAGTACATAAATAAAACCTTGAATAACTCGTTTTTTTGAGATGAATAAACATAGTATCATTTGTTTATTTCTTGTTTACTTTTTCGATATGGACTGGTCCTTAGTAGCCCTAGACAGACAGAAGTGGAGGGTGAGTATAGAACTAAAACCCTTTGCCCTGTAGTGGGTGATAGTCCGGTTAAGTATTTACCACCCTTAGTATGCTGAACTGTGAGTGTTCACCATCCAAAAAAAATAAATGCTTTATAGAGATCTACGCTTGCGAACGTGCAAATAGCTTCATGTTTTTGACGGACTGACTTTGACAATTCAAAAGTACCTGATAATGGTTTATTTGAAATAAATGCTTTGACTTTTTGACAACCCATTCATCCAAACAGTTTATGCTGACTCTGAAAAATAGGGTTAATTGGAACACCAGTGTCAGACAGCATTTGTGTAGCATTATTTAATTAATATTTTGGATAAAGCCTTAAGGCACATACTTAGATATTGTATTATTTATATTTTGCCCACAACTGTGCTTATCCTGTTCCTGTAGGAATATCCCATTTCCATATAGTCCATACTATATCCTTCCTCATGAATGTGGCTATCATAAACAAAAAAGAATTTTCCAAATCTGACTGGTAGTTCCAGAGATTCTGCCAGGGTTGCGGAATCTGTTCGAAAGAGTCACCGCGGCCCTGGAACGCAAAGGGCTTTAGAAGGAACACGGATGGGTTTTAGCCAGTAAGAGACTGACACGCCCTTCCGCTCCACCCAGAGCGGAAGAAGTCATTTGATGATTCCAGAGATTACCATGTTCAAACAAACTCTTATTATATTAATAAAGATTGTTGCAGCTCATTAAGATCAAATCAAAGTTTTGCACAATAGGTTTTCAAAGAAACAATTTAATTAAAAATCTATTGTGAAAAACTGCCCATCAAGATTCAGTCCTATATCCGTCTACATCTTGGAAAGTATACTTCTTTTGTTTGTATTATGCTTACAGACATGTGAACAACATTGCGGTGGTGGTCTCCAAGCACGATGGGTGCACGAGAGCAAGTGGACAAAGTTTGAGGGTCTGACAAAGAGAGATGTCTTTGTACTGAATGTGTTTGAAGGAGCCCTCTATGAAAAATTGCAGGCTACTAAGTGTTTGTAAGTTTTAATATCACAAATACTTATGATTTATAAGAAAATGGAATTACAGTTCAAATCGCACGGAGAACTTTGCTTGCGCGATGTCGGATTTCATTGGTAGTTCTTTTCGTTGCTGTACAGATTTCGCTTCTTTGTTTTTCATGTGACGGCATTGATGCCGCTACACTATTATTGAAACCCTGGAAACTGCTAATCAGTCAGAATTTAAGCATTATGATACTTATTGTACACCTAAATATTCCAGTTGAATTCCAGTATACCTATGTTTACATTTTTCCCAAGGTAACTACTACCCAAGATATTTTATTTTAGTGGCAGATTAAGTCTCTAATTTAAAGGGCATTTTGGAGAGGCATCAGTCATTCTAGTGGGAAGTGTGAAAGCATAGGGGATGATCACATGGTACTGCTACTGAGATATAACATGCATTGGTGAAGTGCCAATGCCTCCTAACTGACATTTTTCGAGAGACAAAGCACACACACTTTTAATTTACTGATTACAGCTTTTAATTTACTGGCGCTTTTCCCATGTATTATGTTTATTCTCCGAAGTGTATTTTTAGTTGAAACTGTATTAAATGGTTATTAACTAATTTAATATACTAATTAGTTTTCAACTTCTCAAGATATTATTTTTTTTTTTCCAGTTTATGTAAATTATTGATTTCAGCAGTTAGGAGTTATTGGCACTTCGCCGTCGATATGTGTTTCAATGTTGTTTTTCAGTCTATCTGAATTTCTATAGGGAACGTGCACAGCATTGACTATGCCATCTGGTGTTGCATATTCGAATCTTTAACTATAAGAATACTTTGCATTGATTCTTCTGTGCCGTCACCTATAGTTCCTGCACACTCCGTTTAGGGGAACGTGCACGAAGTAGACTGTGCCATCTAGTGTTACATATTCGAAACTTAGAAGTAAAATATACTTGACAATGACAGTTTGGTGCTGCCAACTATAGTTCCTGCATGTTCCCTATAACATGTGGGTTTGTAAATGTAACTTCTCTCCACAGGTTGGTTGGTCCCCGCTGCCTATCATGCTGCCTGACAGAAGGTACTCCAATACCTTCAGGTCCAGAACCTGTGTTCACAATAGCCATGAGAGGTCTGGTGGTCACTGCAAGTGGATTGACAAAGGCACAGAAGGTACTTTTATTAGTTTCTATATTTCATTGACATAACTGCAATTGTAACTGCGCCAACCGTACCGTCTAGGTACGGTTGGCGCAGTGGTTGAGCGATTGGCTGCTGTGCTGCATGTCGCGAGTTCGATTCCCGCAAGGAACAAATATTTGTATAGCCTACATACGTTGTTATTCCGGGTCTGGCTGTTTGTGCATGTGAGTTTATGTTTGTAAACGCTGTGTTGTAAACTATGTTTTAAAAAAAAAAGGGGGTTATTGTTTTTGTTAGTATGGAAGACCAGTAGAAAAAGAAAAATAAGAATCATCTTAACTAAGCAAGCTAGGAAACTTGCTGAAACTCGGTGGAGCGTTTGTTGCGCCACTTCTGCCTCTTAGATAAAACACTAGGAAGTGGTGACAGGCAGGCGTTTTCGGGGACTGTCTTTATGAAAAACATTCACATTAAAAATGTTCACATTCTTAGTCGTTCTTTGTCATGATTACTATGAATTCTCTTAATCGGTATGATTACATATTATATATCATATTTATTAGTTTATTATTTTAGCATATATATGTATTTTATTAGTATTATATATATTATCTGTATATTCTTTCCGAAATGTTAAAATTCAATTTTGTATCTTAATTTTATTTATTGTACACCTACCACAGTATAGTCTTAATAACCCAAAGGTTGACTGGTAGAGAATGCCTTGATGCATTAAGTCCGCCCATGTACCACTATTGTACATAAAGTTTAAATAAATAAATAAATAAAAATGTCTGGTCCAATTTGAATCGCAATACCAAATATGACGTATTATATGATTTCATGCAACTAGTATTGTCAGTGTTTTTGATTTATTGTGGTATCGTCGTCTCCACCTTGAACCACTGGAGGTCTAGACATAGCATTATGCCTGTATTCTCCAATGGATGATAATGTAAATTTTGAGTGATTGGAGAAAAAACTGTTGAGTTTTTTAATCTGTCATCTGTCTTACTCTATGCACCTTGTTTTCAGGAAGAAATAAAGAGGAAAGTACATTGGATGGGAGGCATTTACAGCACAGTTCTAACAGATGACACCACACATTTAGTTTCAGATACAGTACTTTCAGATAAATATGTCGTAAGTACCTACTAGTTGCCAAGGTTGCGGAATTTGTTCGAAAGAGTCACCGCGGCCCTGAGACGCAAAGGGCATTAGGAGGAACACATAATATGGGTTTTAGTCAGTAAGAGTCTGACGCTCTGGGTATAGCGGAAGGGGTTATTTAGATGAATTTCAATCACAAAAAAAAAACCATTTAGAACTTTTTAATAAAAATATAAGAGAAGTTCATGCCAAGGTGTTTAAATTATCAAGTCATTGCAGGCTCATCTCAACACTCTATGAATACTAGATTTGTTTTTAATGTTTCGAGTCTATTATCTTTCTAATGTACCATTTTTTTTAATATAAATATAATAAGCATTGAAATCTCTTTGCTTCTTGGCTGTTTCTTATCATTGATGAGGACAGAAAGAAAGAAAATTTATTGACCAATCTTTATTTAATATTTACTTTTTTACATTGTCTTCTTACAGAAATCAGTAGAAAAAGGCATACCAGTGATGGCTATGACCTGGATCGAGGCAGTCTGGGAGATGTCCCTCCGCCTCAACGTCAGTGGATCATCACCAGACTTCCTCGTTCACCGCCTGCCTCCTTTCACCAACCTTCAAGTGACCACTTCAGGGATTACTAAGAAGGACAAACAGTTAATTATGAAGCTGGTTAATGAGAAAGGAGGGATGTTCTCTGGGGCTTTCCAGAGTGAGACTACTGATGTTGTGGTTTTGACAAAGTAAGTATAATTAAATGTAGTGTGTAGAGTGTCTATTGTTTGCCAGAACATATTCTAGATTTATTCAGACCCGCCCTGCAACCGCCCTGTGCAGCCATCCGGCTGCCTCTAGGATACTGCAACTACGCGTCATTGCTTTAACTAATTGAGATAGTTACAGTAAAATTATTTAGTTTTTTCAATAAATTCAAATTCAAATTCATTTATTTCAATCCATTTTAGATCATAACATTCACATTAAATTTCAATTAAAATAAATATACATAAAAACAATCGAATGATTTACTTAATAAAATTACTTATTAAAATGACTAAATAAAAGAAGTGATTTTATTTTAAAGTTCTCATGCCAATATTATTTTGGCAGTAGCTAATTAGTTGCGGAATTACTCATTCACACAGATTTTGGCTAGGATTGTCCAGGATATTTATTTTATTTAATAAAACTTTATGCACCAGTAAAAACACTGTACAAAGGCGGACTTAATGCCTTAGGCATTTTCTGTCGGTCGGTTAGGTATTTATGACCGTTGCAGGCTCATTACCACATGAATACCAGATTTTTTAACTCCTCGAGTCTTTTTATCTTTCTAATATACCGTTTTTAGGGTTCCGTACTCAAAGGGTAAAACAGAACCCTATTACTAAGACTACGCTGTTCGTCCGTCTGTCTATCTGTCCGTCTGTCTATCTGTCCGTCTGTCTATCTGTCCGTCTGTCACCAGGCTGTATCTCTTGAATCGTGATAGTTAGACAGTTGAAATGTTCACAGATGATGTATTTCTGTTGCCGCTATGACAACAAATACTAAAAAACATAATAAAATAAATATTTAAGGGGCTCCCATGACATGATTTGTTTGCCGTTTTTATAGATAATGACACGGAACCCTTTGTGCGCGAGTCCGACTCGCACTTGACCGGTTTTTCTTTAAATAAATGCCATAAAATCAAAAATATTTATCTCAACAGACACTTTTGAATCGTCATGGTCGATCATTTAAAAAGATGAAGCTATTTCTGCCGCGCTAGCGTCAAGAACAACAAGTTCAAACTTTTTAATCTTTTCAGAGAAGGCATCGGCAGTGAGAAATATAAAGCTGCCTTAGAGTATGGCAAGGCGGTGGTCTTACCGTCGTGGGTGAAAGACTCGGCGGATAAGGGCGTAGCGTTGCCACTTGCTAAATACAGAGTCGCCGGAGCATCGACGTCGTCACCACTTGCTGAATCGCGCTTGCCGGATATGAGTGAGTTTATTGAATGGCATGCACTGAAATTTAATTTTAAATCTTAGCGTTCCGTACCTCAAAATGTAAAAAAGAACTCTTATAAGATCACTCTCTTGCCCGTCTGTCCGTCTGTCTGTCCGTGTGTCACCACCGATTTTCTTAGGAACGGGTGGACCTAGCAAGTTGACATTTATACCAGATACTGAGTTTTATAGTCCCTATTACCTAGGTGTATAAAATCAATGTCCTGAGTCAACACGATAAAAAAAAATGGGCTAATTTAGGTTTTCGCGAAAACTTGTAAGAACCGAAATTTACCTTAAATAAAAAATAAAATAAAAAATCGGATTTTCCCCTTTACTTGTGTTTTTTTTATTTGAGATGGGTTTGCTCTTGACTCTAGTCTAGGTCATAGGAGAGATCTTGTTTGTGATGCCATTCATTTGTATCTCCTGTAATGTAAGTTAAATTGTATGTCTAGTAATCAAATTGTTTGTCGAGCAATGAGATTGTATGTTGAGCAATACAATTATATGTCTAGCAATCAAATATTATATCAAGCAATAACATTTTTTGCATACGTTTGGCGACCGTAACAAATATGGCTTTACTGAGTTATAATAATTAAAATCATCAATACAGGACCATTCAGGTTGTATCATTTATGTAACTCGATTGAATGACTTTTTTTATGAAATAACCATTCAATCGAGTTAAATGAACTTAGAGGGTTGTATCGATGATTTTAATGATTATAATTCCGTAAATAAATACGTGTTACGGTCGCGAATCATATTTTGTTCAGCATACAACCTGACACTGACTTGCAAATTGCAAAAAACATAAGAAAATTTCAAAATCAAAATGTAAATCAAAAGTTATTTATTCAAATTAGGCTGAATGCCAGCACTTTTTGAACGTCAAATTTCTATATAAAGACAGTCCCCCAAAATGACCGCCGGTCACCACTTCCTAGTGTTGTAGCTGGGAAGAAGTGGCGCAACAAACTCCCCAGCAACACATACATATGTCTGTTGAGTTATAAGAACTGGCATTTATACAAAGGTATGCAAAGTATAATAATATAATAATAATAATAATAATCTTTACTGTCGCAAATTTAAACAGTTCACAAGGTGACTTATAACTAGATAGTAGTAAAAGTATTGTACTATAGGTACTGATACTGTCTCCCAAACTAAGCGGAAGCTTGTATTTTGGGTGGCAGTGTTCAGTCGTTAATTGTGGCTCTATGATTACATTTTACAATATTGGTGTTATAGTTATGGTTTCCTAAATATTATACACGTAGTTATTACATAAGTGGACCGTGNCTTTATTGTCGCAAATTTAAACAGTTCACAAGGTGACTTATAACTAGATAGTAGTAAAAGTATTGTACTATAGGTACTGATACTGTCTCCCAAACTAAGCGGAAGCTTGTATTTTGGGTGGCAGTGTTCAGTCGTTAATTGTGGCTCTATGATTACATTTTACAATATTGGTGTTATAGTTATGGTTTCCTAAATATTATACACGTAGTTATTACATAAGTGGACCGTGTATTGTTAAGCAGGTGTGTTTATAGATGGGTGTGAATGTGAGGGTGTTTGTTTGTAGGTATGTGTGTAATTTTGTGTTTTTTTGTATTTGTGTTGTGGACATGTGAATGTTATGAAATCTAGGTATGTAAGTGTATCGTATGTTTCCGTGTCTAGGTTATGCGATGTATGTCAGTAATTCTTCAGTTTTTTTGTAATCCAATTTTTGAAGCCAGTCTGTAAGTGTGGTTTTAAGCTTGTGGCTGTTTAGTCCTGCGATCTTAAGTTCCTTGTGTATTTTGTTGTAAAGTTTTATTGTGTTATGTATTCTTACAAATCAAACAATACAACAAAGGTAACACGTAAAAACATTTAACTAAATAATTCGCTACTTGTAAGCTAGCACACTCCATTATGCCAGCATAAATAGACAAACTCAAGCATAAAAACAATATCAAATCAAACTAAATAAGCCCTCCTTGAATTTCGTGGGCTACCCTGGCGCTTCCACCTTAAGTTGAATGTCGTGCAGGAAATGGAACATGAATAATTTTGTTATTTATTTACAGGTCTAAACTTCTCCCGTATAACAAATGTGAGACCACCAAGCAATTTTGTAGATGAAACAAGGTCGGCAGACGCAACTATGATGTCCGGAAAAATTAAGGTAAGTTATAGTGGTTGTATATAAAAGAGAGATGTATTAATTTACCGTTATTATATAAACATTGCTTTTGCCCGCGACTTCCCCTTACCGTAAGAATTTCGGGAAATCTTAGTCTCTTAGTGCACCTCTACAGTCCCTAAGGAACCTACATGCTAAATTTCAGCTTTCTACGACCAATAGTTTCGGCTGTGCGTTGTCTGTCAGTCAGTCAGTCAGTCAACGAAAGAGTTTTATACACATATACTAGCTGACCCACGCAACTTCGTCTGCGTCACATTTTTCATGAAGGCTCGGCTCCTATTGGTCGTAGCGTGATGTTATATAGCCTATAGACTTCTCAACACTAAAAGATTTTTTCAATTCGAACCAGTAGGTCCTGGGATTAGCGCGTGCTACCAAACAAATAGTCAAAAAAAACTGATCGCGTGGTAAATTATCAAAATTATTGACCACCGCGAGTAGGAAATAATTAAAGTACTAATATCGCTATTAAAGAAGGGGTTGGTGGTAGAAGGGTGAAAATTTAGGGTTGTATGTATTTTTGAATGCAGAATCACAAAAAAATAAATAAAAATTTTGTAAAAAGAAAAAATGTGGTGGACTACCTTATCACTTAGAGCTATGATATATAGTTTACGTCCTATTCTCAGACCTACTGAATATACACACAAAATTTCATAAGAATCGGTCAAGCCGTTTAGGAGGAGTTTGGTTACAAACACTGTGACACGATAATTTTATACAACGTGTTGTTTTGCATCCTCGTCAAATTTCAGGAGGTTGTCATAAAAGACATAAATAATCAATTGAAAGTACTGTAGTGGGCAATAACTAAAAAGCGCTGCTTTTATTTGTTGTTGAATTTTAACAGTATTACAGAATTAAACCCTTAACTCAATACAAATAAAACAGAATCACCCGACTACGCACACAGCGACAATGCAGCTGCGTGCGTGAGTGTCGACGTCTTACCTACGAAATGCTAGCGCGCGCGCTCGAGCGCGACCTGGTAATGACCGGTAGCAATAATTTTACCTACCTAATTTTATTTCGAATATCACCTACATTGTTGTCATAAATTTTGCTTGATAATTAACTCATTTTTGAGCATCATTGGAATGCGGAAATCTTACTAATGACAGTAATACTTGTGCGCCAAAGAAAAGTTCATTGACCTGTTATCAGATGAATAATAAAATGTTAGTTTTGCTTTACCCTTCAACCTAAAGTTTTCGTAGTGATTTTGTTTTTTACCTACGAATTGATCGATGAATGATCGTTGCGTTACATGTATTGTTTGCGTTTGTTTGTGTGTGAAAGCGCGGTTATAGGGCTAGTAACAGACGGGCCGCGTTTAAATACGGCTGGTTCACACTTACGGATTTCCGTAAATAAGCAAAAAAAAAAAAAAAAATACCTACTCATTTTATTGTTGATTTGGGTCGAGAATCATTAGCATAATTACGTCCTTGAATTTGACGAGGATGCAAAACAACACGTATATTAGAAGATTAATATGCTAGCTAGACAGGTATAACGGTAATTATTGTAGACTATTCGATGACTATTCATTTCAGTTCACACATGATACGAAGAAAACTGATGTGTCCATTGACAAAGAAATATTGACGGCGTTTGAAAACTTAGACATGAGTCTCATCAAGAAGGCTGGACCTATATTTGATGGATTTTGTGTGAGTAACCACTTCTTTTCCCCACAAAATTTTTAGGATAAAAATATAGGATGCCTTCAACCTTTTGAACGCCAGAGCATAAACGCATCGGCGTGCCCCCGACGCTAAGCCACAAATTCGCTGTACTTTTTGTCACATGTTTGTGACGTTTGGCGCACAGGGCACTTGTTTGTCATGTATACGTGACAATGGCTTTCAAAAGGTTAATTACAAAGCTGGCTAAAAAGTATCGTCATATCGTCACCAGATCTGGGTAACCGGCCTCGAAGGCATCGCCCGCGAGCGCGCCGCCGCCTGCGTGTCGCGCTGCGGCGGCGTGCGGTACGACGCCGCACACCCGCGCGTCACGCACGCCGTGGCCGCAAGCACCAACGCTGCGCTCGGCGTGCTGCGCGAGCTGCCCGCCGTGCCAGTACTGTCGCCGCTGTGGCTCGTGAGCAGCGTACAGGCGGGCCGAGCGCTAGACGAGGCGCAGGTGAGTGTTGTATGTGTAGTGTTACTATGTCACGCTCGGCGTGCTGCGAGAGCTGCCCGCCGTGCCAGTACTGTCGCCGCTGTGGCTCGTGAGCAGCGTACAGGCGGGCCGAGCGCTAGACGAGGCGCAGGTGAGTGTTGTATGTGTAGTGTTACTATGTCACGCTCGGCGTGCTGCGCGAGCTGCCCGCCGTGCCAGTACTGTCGCCGCTGTGGCTCGTGAGCAGCGTACAGGCGGGCCGAGCGCTAGACGAGGCGCAGGTGAGTGTTGTATGTGTAGTGTTACTATGTCACGCTCGGCGTGCTGCGCGAGCTGCCCGCCGTGCCAGTACTGTCGCCGCTGTGGCTCGTGAGCAGCGTACAGGCGGGCCGAGCGCTAGACGAGGCGCAGGTGAGTGTTGTATGTGTAGTGTTACTATGTCACGCTCGGCGTGCTGCGCGAGCTGCCCGCCGTGCCAGTATTTTAAACAAAGAATAGTGACCTTTTTTGGAACTTTTCAGTAGTTTTTCACAGTCACTTCTCATTACATTTAATTATTCCGACATACCAACATGTTAATACTAACAAACGTTATTCTTTAGTTCCTAATAGACACTGCCCCGGGCACTCCAGCCAAGTCAAGCGGCCGCAAGCCGCGGCTGGAGCCGGCATCTCCGATGAGCAAGCGCAACCTGGCGCTACTGCGGCGAGGCCCGCTCGACTTGCCGCCGCCGACGCCCGAGGTGGAAGAGCCTCAGGATGAGCTGGTCAATCATTATCTGAGCCGTAAGTCTTTAGTTCCTAGTCGATTTTTCAGCCAAGTCGAGCGGCCGCAAGCCGTGCCTGGAGCCGGCGTCCCCGATGAGCAAGTGCAACTTGGCGCAGCTGGGGCGAGGCCCGCTCGACTTGCCACCTCAGTCAGAATTGGTTTTCTTATAATATCTATATATTTATTTCCGATCATCAGAGCACGTAGAACCAGAGCGAGAGAAGACTCCCGAGCCTACTCGTAACGTGACCGTGACCGTGGATAATCAGCCCGACGTCACGGAAGATGCAGAGGATCCCACCGAAGAGATCGAACAGATATTTAGAGGTAAGATCGAGAGAAAAAGGGGGATAGATAGAGAAAGAGGGGGAGCGATAGAGATAGAGAGAGAAGGGGAGCGATAGAGAAAGGGGTTGTTGATATAGAGAGGCACAGAGGGGAAGAGAGAGAGAGAGAGAGAGAGTGGGAGAGAGAAGGTGATATATACAACGTGTAACACAATAAACGCAATACCTCGTAAAGGGCTCTTAACCGAACTGTACTGAAGAGCTGATTTGTTCGCGATTTCGGGGTTGGTTTCATAGTAAAAGTTGTTCATAATGGTGACAGTAACCCTTTAAGTATTGCGTTTATTCTGTTACACGTTGTATACAGGGTGGGAGAGAGAGGGGATATATGATAGAGAGGGAAGACTCCGGAGCCCGCTCGTAATGTGACCATGTACGTACAGAATGGGAATATTTAAGTACCATCCTGCTAACATATAATTCCAGGCATAAAGATCGAAGTGCAAGGCTTGGATGAGGACGCCATCTGTGAGATAGGCGCCGAAATCTCGGCAGCGGGCGGCGCGCTGGCGGCGCCGGGTGCGGGCGGCTCGCACGCGCTCGTGCCGCTAGACTTCGATGAAGACGAGCTCATCACTAAGGGCGCTGAGGCCGTCACTGTGTTCTGGGTGGTGAGTAGATATGACTTGTGTATGCTAAAATAAAGACCGAACTGCAAGGCCTAGACAAGGACGCCATCTGTGAGATAGGCTTCGAGATCTCGGCGGCGGACCGCGCGCGGGTCGCACGTGTCGTGCCGCTCGACTTCGATGAAGACGAGCTAACGCCTAAGGGTGCTGAGACCGTCCCTGTGTTCTGGGTGGTGAAGAAAGAAGAAGAAAAAACGTTTATTTGCGCCGAGCATGGTGAGTAGATATGACTTGTGTTTGAAATATGTGGCCAGTCACGCCCAGTTGCTCGAACGAAAATTCTCTGGCTGCTGCAACTTTTGGACATATATCGTGTTTTCCTTATTCTGTATTCAAAATACTTTTTCGAACTTTCCATACAGAAAGACTGCCTTTCCCAACAAGAGCTCGTGCCCATCCAGTACTACCACCGTCCAGTGCGAGTGACGTACGCGCCTCCCGGTCCTCTGACTGGAGTGGTGGCCAGCCTCAGCACCTATAGCGGCGTTGAGAGAGCCTTCCTCGACGAGCTGGCCAAGCTGCTAGGAGCCACGTGAGTACTTACATCACCACATAGGGAACATCATGCATACATTCTATGTCTCCCTTTCCAACCCTTTTTAACTATTCTCATATAAAAGTTCAGGATGATCAGCAGTGCTATGAGAACTAAGTTTATCGACATAGCCCGAAGGATCGCCAAACTGAAGTGGCAGTGGGCAGGGCACATTGCTCGCAGAACAGATGGTCGTTGGGGCCGAGAAGTTCTGGAGTGGCGACCGCGTACCGGAAGACGCAGTCATGGAAGGCCTCCCACTAGGTGAACCGATGACCTGGTAAGGGGCGCGGGTAGCCGATGGATGCGAGACGCACAGGACTGGTTGTTGTGGCGATACCTGGGCGATGTATATGCCAAGCAGTGGTTGTCTTTCGGCTGATGTGATGATGATGATGATTCTGTCAATATCACACCGTAAAAATTTAAATCTATAGATTGACAGCTGGTTTTACTGGCTCACTTCATCTAACTTTGACTGGGGGTGGCACTGCCGGTCGATTTTGTAAACATGTCGAAGTGAAGGCTTGGGTGAAGTGATCACGAGGTGAGCTGTCAATCCATACAATAAAATGTCACGTGATCACGGACTGAGCTCTCATTCCATGTTGATTATATGGTTTGACAGCTTACCTCGTGATTACTTCACCCAAGTCTTCATTTCGATATGTTTATAGAATCAACCGGCTGGTGTGACTGGTGACTTTCAATCAGAATATCCATTACATATCGAGGCGCCTGCGTGCCTCGGAAAGCACGTTAACCCGTTGATATGGGGCTCTCGGTTGTCATTTGCAGATCTTTTTTTGATTGTCAGAAGCCAGATAATGACACCAGTCTTGCCAAGGGGTACCGTGGTACCCAGTTACTGGGTCGTGGAGGTCATATAGGCAGTTGATTCATGTCTCTGGTTCACCTGGAAGCCAACCCCAATAAAGTTGGCAGACGGGTGATTGAAAAGTAGAAAGGATTTACTGACTTTACTGTCAACAGAATTTACTGCCAACCAGCTGGCCTTTGTAACTCTGGTTTTATAAAAAAAACAGCCGTGATTCTATTGTATTTCATAAGGGTAAAAATTCATAAATTATAAAAAAAACACACACACAACAGTAACGTAGATTGAGAAGAAGATACGATGCATTAATCAAAACATTAATTAAGAAAAAATTAAGTCATTTGGTTTTCCATTCCACAGCACACAGCTCCGATTCTGCAGACGAAACACAGCGAACGCCTTGGCTTCCACCCACCTGATATGTCCGACAGCCACTGGGGACAAATACTTAGGCGCCCTGAAGTGGGGCCTGCCAGCCGTGCAGGCCGCGTGGCTGCTGGAGTGCGTGAAGGAAGGCAGGAGAGTGAGCGAGGAGGCGCATCTTGTGGGGGATACCAAAGGTAATGAGTCCCTATCGATGAATAAAGAAAATTGACAAAAAATGTAACTTTCATTTTTTTATAATTCACTACGTTCTTAACGAGAAAAATCGGCAAGCAGGGATCAAAATGGTTTATTTTTAGAAAATCTTACCCTTATTGACCATTTCGAGTTATTTTGACGGCTCAAAAAAGTTATTACAAAAAAAAACTACGAGTTATTTGTGCAAAGCGTCATTTAAACAATATTTCCCGTCGACCGATCGGTAAATAATTTTAACTCATTTTAAATTGATAAATCTAACACCCACAAAGGCAAATTGCCTTTGAACCAGGCTTTTGGGGCTGTTAGATTTATTTAGGCTGCAATGAATGAGTAGCAACTGAAATGAGTAACAATTATTAAACTACTTTTCAGCACCACCCTCACCGCAACCTGCCACAGAAGAGCCTCCCGAACCTATGGACGTACCCGAACATGAGCCTGATCCTCAACCTGCCCCGGAACCACAAGACGTGGAGCCACCACCTAACATAACAGCAGATACCACCGATAAGGACAAGGAGAATGCCATGCTACCCCCAGTTGTTACGGCTATACCGAGGCGAGGGTCTATGCCAAGTAGCCGGGAGCAGACGCCTAAAGGGAAAGGTGGTAAGGTTTTCTGGTTTGTTTTTAGGGTTCTGGAGGTCCGTATCAAAAAACGGAACCCTTATTAAATCACTCGCTAGCCTTTGTTTTTCCATCTGTCTCAGCCAATTTGCATTTTTGATTTACATAGTATGAACTATAACGAACTGCTGAGACCCAAATACGGACGCGGAAAGTAAATTACAATAAATACCATTTTGATTATAAAAGACACTTTTGTGCACAGATTATAAATTTAAAAAAAATAAGCAAATATAATGTATGAGCGCAGTACTGGGTTTGAAAAGAATAGACAGAGTACGGAACACCACGCTGCGCTCTTAAACGGGAATGAAAGACGTGGGCAAAAAGGGTGCCAGGCTCAAATGGGATTGGGTGGGTCATGTTGGCCGCATGCATGATGACGGCTGGGCAACATTGTTGACGCAATGGGTGTCAGGGGATGGATGGCCCTGCACGCGGCGCAGGAGCACAGTGTCTGGAAGGATATAAAGCAAGAAAGAAAGAAGTTATATGGGAAAGCCCTTCACCCAGCAATGGAACACTATTGGCTATTAAAATAATCTATACTTATATAAGCTGAAGAGTTTGTTTGTTTGGTTGTTTGAACGCGGTAATCTCTGGACCTACCCGTAGGAAAATTATTTTTGTATATGATAGCCTATAGCATTCCTCATGTATGTTCATGGGCTATTCGGGAACGGGAAAAAACAGGAAGTGCGCGTGCGAAGTCGCGGGCAATAGCTAGATATAAATAAAAGCAGGAAGTACTAACTGCCGCGGGCGACAGCAAGTGCGCAATAAATAATCAATCTTTCTTCTTATAACTTTCGCTGTCGTGTTTCAGATGTGGACGAGATGTCTCCAGCATCCCGGTACATCGCGATGGCGAGACAAGGTCTGCTGGGCTGTGACTCGCAGGAGACCCCCAAACGTGTTGAAGACCTCAAGGATGAGGCCAGACAAGGTAAAATAAAGCCGCGTATTCATGATTGACATTTGCAACAGCAACGGTTGATCGATATTTTTTATATACAGCGAATAATATTGTATAGAATATACAGGGCGAATTTTTAAAGTGCTTGGATGGCCAAAGCCCTTCCTCATAGTTTTCGTTTTTTGACACCGACTTCCGAAATTAAAGTTATTTTATACTTTGTAGTGTTTTTTATCTGGAAATCGGTTGAATGTTTTTGTAAAAAGTTTTTTTTTCTCTTTTTAGTGGTTCATATGTGCTTACCCCTTCACAGCGTACCGGCGTGATGTTATGTTATGAACTGGTGTAAACAATAGACAGACATGAGATTTCAGCAATCCCAGTCCATTTGCTATAATTTATTGAGGAGTTCCACTGCCTATATCCAAAGTATATATCAGATCTTCACCAAATTGAAATGGGACCACTCCGAGAAAATACTCTTCCAAAAACTACCCAAATCGCTCTAAGTGTGCCTATAAAATTTGAAGGTTTCTCTCTATTTCTCCAGGATCCCATCATCAGATCTTGACTTGATGATCATGGGACCACCTGGGAAGTATAACGTTTTAAACAAAAAAAAAAATTCAAATCGGTCCAGCCATCTTCGAGTAATCGGGGAACACACATAAAAAAAAAATTAAAGAAAGTTTCCGACGAATTGATAACCCCCCCCTTTTTTTTAAGTCGGTTATAATGTAAGAGACTTTCACGAACATTCTAGTACACGTCTCCCGCGGTCGTTTGCCATTGTCGTTTACATTCAATTGCATTAAATTCCCTCTTACGGTGATATGCCAGGAGCCCATTTATTTTGTTTGAACTTGTATAGCGATTGCTTGTATAGCTTGCCCCTATCCAGTCGCAGAAGGCGCTTGGTAAGTTTCCTGTCTAGGAAAGGCATAGTCTCCTTGGACTGCCTGCAGCCTGGTGCTGCGGCCCACCAGCGTTCTGCTTGTTTGTGGGTATATTCTTGTAGCCACGTGCGCAGCTGGGTGAAAGGGAGTGGCACTATGGGTTCGGTTCCAATAGCCATCGTACCAGATGCCCTCCTGGCCAGCTCATCGGCCGCGTCATTTCCTAGTGATCGTGAGCTTTTATCTACTGCAGTGTCACACTGTTGAGTTCTAGTGAATTGAAGCATTCTTGTATTTGTTTTGAGGTGGTTTAGTTCCTCTCCAGGGATTGGAGAACTTAGGCGCTGTCGGAGAGTTTACGAACATGAGTATCCATTACTCGGCTATAGCTATGGCTTCTCCCGCTTCTTCTTTTGCTAGGATAATGGCCACGCATTCTGCCTGGTAGACGGCGTTGAGCTTTCCTAGCGGTTTGGATATTTAATGTTGAGGTCGCTAGAGTAAACTCCAACTCCAGTTCCGGCACTTGTCTTTGATCCATCAGTGTAGATTCTTAGCTCTTTGGGACCTGAGTGGTCATCTGATTCTTGTGTTTTAAGCTTTGGAGGGTGATGTCATCATGGGTTGTCGTTTTACGGCATCTTCCATGATGCGTGTGTGCTTGATTCTAGTCTTTCCCCAGAGTGCCAGACGTGCTGCGCCTGAAGGCTGCTTGGGCCGCTTCCTCCTGCACCATAAGGTGTAGTGGTGGCAGTCCCAGCATAGCCTGCAGGACCGCAGTAGGTGCAGTTCTCATACTGCCCGTGATTGCCACACAGGCAAGCCGTTGCAGCTTTTCAAGGTCTTTCTGTGCCGTGCTTAAGTCGGTCCTTGGCCACCAGACTAGGGAGCCATATGTGATTATTGGTCTGATAACTGTGGGATATAACCAGTGGGTTGTATTGGGACTAATGCCCCAGTTCCTACCTAGCATGAATATGAATTAATTGTTCATTTTTTTACAAAAATAAAGTACCTGTAAATGCAATTGTCAATTCTGAGTTTAGAGTTCGGATAGAAAGAATAAAAATTGTTTGAGTTATATAATAATTCATTGAGAAAACGTACCTATTTTTAACAAGTTAATAACCCTATAAGCACATGTAACGGATCATTAACAATAATTTAAATAACCTTCATCAAATTTTGATGAACTCGTTATGTATCTAGATAGTTTTTTAATTTAATCCAAGCCATTCGACCATTTTCCAGGAGGTGAAGTGCGAACACCGACACTAGAGGACGCTCTGTCCACCCCCAACCTGGCCGCGCTCAGCCCCACCACCCGGCGCCGCCTGCAGGCCGTGCGGCGCGGGGAGATGCCCTCCGACCCTATACGTACACCCACCGACCCTTGTGAGTATATCTGTGTCGACCCCCAACCTGGCCACACTCAGCCCCACCACCCGGCGCCGCCTGCAGGCCGTGCGGCGCGGGGAGATGCCCTCCGACCCTATACGTACACCCACCGACCCTTGTGAGTATATCTGTGTCGACCCCCAACCTGGCCGCACTCAGCCCCACCACCCGGCGCCGCCTGCAGGCCGTGCGGCGCGGGGAGATGCCCTCCGACCCTATACGTAGACCCACCGACCCTTGTGAGTATATCTGTGTCGACCCCCAACCTGGCCGCACTCAGCCCCACCACCCGGCGCCGCCTGCAGGCCGTGCGGCGCGGGGAGATGCCCTCCGACCCTATACGTAGACCCACCGACCCTTGTGAGTATATCTGTGTCGACCCCCAACCTGGCCGCACTCAGCCCCACCACCCGGCGCCGCCTGCAGGCCGTGCGGCGCGGGGAGATGCCCTCCGACCCTATACGTAGACCCACCGACCCTTGTGAGTATATCTGTGTCGACCCCCAACCTGGCCGCACTCAGCCCCACCACCCGGCGCCGCCTGCAGGCCGTGCGGCGCGGGGAGATGCCCTCCGACCCTATACGTAGACCCACCGACCCTTGTGAGTATATCTGTGTCGACCCCCAACCTGGCCGCACTCAGCCCCACCACCCGGCGCCGCCTGCAGGCCGTGCGGCGCGGGGAGATGCCCTCCGACCCTATACGTAGACCCACCGACCCTTGTGAGTATATCTGTGTCGACCCCCAACCTGGCCGCACTCAGCCCCACCACCCGGCGCCGCCTGCAGGCCGTGCGGCGCGGGGAGATGCCCTCCGACCCTATACGTAGACCCACCGACCCTTGTGAGTATATCTGTGTCGACCCCCAACCTGGCCGCACTCAGCCCCACCACCCGGCGCCGCCTGCAGGCCGTGCGGCGCGGGGAGATGCCCTCCGACCCTATACGTAGACCCACCGACCCTTGTGAGTATATCTGTGTCGACCCCCAACCTGGCCGCACTCAGCCCCACCACCCGGCGCCGCCTGCAGGCCGTGCGGCGCGGGGAGATGCCCTCCGACCCTATACGTACACCCACCGACCCTTGTGAGTATATCTGTGTCGACCCCCAACCTGGCCGCACTCAGCCCCACCACCCGGCGCCGCCTGCAGGCCGTGCGGCGCGGGGAGATGCCCTCCGACCCTATACGTAGACCCACCGACCCTTGTGAGTATATCTGAGTCGACCCCCAACCTGGCCGCACTCAGCCCCACCACCCGGCTTACTTTGCTACTTCGGGTTACATAATTGCGATTTTCGTAGGTATCTCAATTTTTTTCGAAAATGAAATATAGCCTATGTTTTAAGTTAATAATGTAGCTTTCTAATGGCGAAAGAAGTTTTAATATCGGTTGAGTTGGTTTTGAGCTAAATCGTAACAAACTACCAAATTGAACCACTTGATTCTACTTAATTGAATTTTTATTAAACTTGGGGATTTATATCGACAGCACTCTTTCTTGGACTAAGCAACTGCAGGAAGTAAGTCGTAAACTATTTGCTTCAGCGGGCTCCCTGAGGCGTTTTCGCAATTTTCTTCTCATCACCACTAAAATTGCGATAGCACAATCGCTTCTTCTCCCTATCCTGGACTATGCTGATGCCAGCTATCTGGATCTCCCCAAGACCAATTGGACAAGCTTGAGCGACTTCAAAATCTCTGTATCAGGTTTATATTTGGCTTGCGCAAGTATGACCACGTATCTGAATTTCGTACTAAGCTCAAATGGCTTCCTATTCGCCTTCGTCGGAATGCCCACATACTTTCTCTACTTGATAATGTACTCTTTAATCCTTCTACTCCTTTCTATCTTAAAGAACGCTTTCAGTTCCTCTGTGACACACATTCTAGGTCTTTGAGATCATCGGAGAATCTAAAACTAAGTATTCGTATGCATTCCACTTCCCTCTTTGACAAATCTTTTAGTATAAAAGCGGCTCGTTTGTGGAATGCATTGCCCATAGAAATGAGGCGTGCCCAAACGCTACCAGCGTTTAAAAGAACGGTGAAGGAGCATTACCTTTCACTGTAAATTTTCCGCTCCTGTCTCAATTATATATTTGATATTTATTAGTATATAAATTGGTATTATATTTATGTATTTTATATTATTATATCTAATTAGTATTGTTTATTCAGAAACTGAGAGTTAGTCTTTCTTTTCAAGAAACCAAAAAATAACTTTAACCCTTGTGACAACCACGCTACAAGAAAAACGGGAACAATCATACGCACACCTAGATCTAAACAGGGTTAACTCAAAAAAACACTTTTTTCAGATAAGGCGAAAAACTTATTACTGTGTCCCTGTCCACTGCAGGAGTTTCCTGTATACATTTATGCTTTTATGCAACTAGAAGAAAGATTTTGTTGGAATCTTGTATTTTAGTGATGTTTTGGGGCTGAAATTTTGATTTTTGTAGTTATTTTCCTATTGCTTAACGATGTATGTATATTTGTTTTATTATTTTGAATTGAGCCCGTGTTGGTGTATTTAGCCATCTAGCGTCGAGTAGCGGAGATATGTTTAAATCTGTTTTATTGGTGGGTAGGTATTGAGATAAGGAATTTGATGGGGTGCATAACTAAAAAATCTCAATTTTTGAGTTACCTTCCTTTAGATCTAGGTGTGCGATTATTTTGATTGGCGATGCATATCGCAAGAGGGGACGTAGATAAACGTCGTGGGAGCAGCACTATTGTCGCTATCACACGTGATTAATGATAGTTTATGTTCATAGTATTCTATGGTATGGCTCGTGGCTCCCATAGTGGGTTTAGTTTGACGAAGCTGCCTGTGGTGACTCCAGAGACCAGTATAAAATGTACAAGACTTCGAGGTCTGAAGTGAATCCCTCAGGGTAATAACTGACTCTCTTTTAAGACTAATTTGAAAGGTAAATATCTAACTTTGAAACCAATGCCAGTCTTTTAATTTGTGCCACATCGAGCCGTTCTGCATTATTTCTGGTAAATCCTCTCTCTCTCCTCTTACAAAAATGCCACACTTAGATTCCGGCATATAATAGGTTACGTTTGTAGCTGTTTGTATTCTTGTTTAAATAAATGTTTTAATTCATATTCTTTTAGTTTTTTGATATATTAAAACCCAAAGTCTTGTATAGGAGACACGCAATAAAAAAAACCTAGAAATCCAGTTTTTTTTGACATTTTTTTTTGTCGTGACTTAATGTCATTTCATTAGCAAATACAAAGTGATCTCGGGTCTGAGGAGGTTAAAACGTTTTTACACTGCTGCAATCTACTACTAATTAGATTGCAGCAGTGTAAAAACGTTTTAACCGTTTGTTTAAAACGTTTGTACAGCCCTAAATCCATCTCTCTTCGTTCAATCCATCCAAAGGTTGTCTGGAAGAGATTGCCTTGTGCGATAAGACCGCCCATTGTGCACTTATTTTATTTTCCTGTTCTTATTATGAGGTGTACAATAAAGTATATAATAAATAAATAAATAAATTCTTATGAAACTTTCACTTATAGCTGATGTTATAGGGAGTAATTTAGGCTTTTATTTTAAAAAAGAATTAGGGTTCCGCGCAAAGAAGCAAATTCTATGAATTGCTTTTTTGCCCCAGACTGTCCAAAGGTTGCCTGCTAGATACCAGCGATAATGCCGCCATCGGACCCTTAAAATTAAGATTTCTGAAACTATGTTGGTGTAATATAAAAAAATTACTTCGTGAAAGAAAAGAGAGTCAGTGATGGCGTGACAGTTGACAGGACAGAATGGAAGAAAAAAACGTTTTGCGCCGACTTCAAGTAACATTGCAATGATAGGATAAAGGCAGGAAGATAATCTATATAAATATTATAAAGAGGTAAAGTTTGTAAGTTTGTGAGGTTGTAGGGGGTAAACTCTGTATCCACTGAACCTATTTAAAAAAATATTTTTGTGTATGATAGCCGCATTCATGAGGAATGCTGCTAAGGCTTTACGGGAACGGCAAATTCCTACGGGAACGTAAAAAAACGGGGTATGCGCGTACGAAGCTGCGGGCAACAGCTAGTTCGTTATACAATTCGCTATTGCGAGAGTAAATTACCCCTGCATAGCTTTTACCCAACAATATTGGGGTTGGCTTCCAGTTTCAGCTGAATACCAGTATTTTACATGAAGCGACTGCCTATCCGACCTTCACAACCGAGTAACTGAGTACAACACGACACCCCTTGGCAGACTTCTTTTTTTATATTTGGGATGGGTTTGCTCTTGACTCTAGTCTAGGTCATAGATGACAGAGACAAAGTCGACGATGGAGCGAGCTTACCCAGAAGAAGCCTCTAATTTTGAAGAGATATGCGTTCGGAAACACAGACGCAGGCAGAGAGTTCCACTCCTTTGCTCCTTTTCTTGACTGGGGTAGTCCCAGTAACGACTATCAAAAATCCATAAATGGTATTAACGTGCTTTCCGGGGCACGGGGGAATCTCGGTATGTAAAGATGGTCACCCATCAAAGGACCGACATTGGCAGCACTGGTTTCAGACTGTCAGGCTTCTGTGATTTGATTTTAGGAATGGTGCTGCAGGAACTCAGGGTTTGTTGCAACGAAACACAGGCGAACTTTGAAGATGTTTATTTTTTCAAAACAGAACAAGATGGCCGTGTGCGCAAAATTTTTGAATATCGATTTAAAGCTATTGAGCGCGTTGCTAACAGTTATCGTGCCTCGTTCCCAGTCGACAAGAACCCGTCGACGCCGGACAGCGCGTTCGGCGCGGCGCTGCGGCCCGGCTCCGGCCGCATGTCGCCGGACGCCAGGAAGCGTCTGTGGAAGTTCGTGGACGGACTGCCCAGCAAGCAGCCCGAGCCTGTCGTGCGGGATAAACACACGGTGAGTTGAAAAAAGGTAAACTGGC
Source organism: Mamestra configurata (assembly GCA_002192655.3). NCBI lineage: Eukaryota > Metazoa > Arthropoda > Insecta > Lepidoptera > Noctuidae > Mamestra > Mamestra configurata. The sequence goes on along the minus strand of NDFZ01005068.1, from coordinate 217,374 downwards.
TGACTGGCACATCAATGCACAGGCGAATCTTCTGGGACTAGGAACATTTAATTTTGCACAAGGCTTTTGTTTAAGATGTGGGTGAGCACTAACAAAGAATTTTTGGAAATACAATAATTAAGGGGCAGAGGCATCTGAAGGAACACGTATGGGTTTTAGACAGTAAGAGTCTGACACTCCCTCCCACTACGCCCAGAGCGAGAGAAATCATGTGATGATTTCCTAGACAAAAAAAGGGGGTGAAAAGGGAGAAATTTTTAGTGCGTGAAACGTATTATGTATATATCGGGGGGAAATCCTCATGGATGTCCTCCGCCCTGGGGCGAGCGGAGGGGTCTGTCAGACTCTTACTTACTAAAACCACTCCGGTGTTGCATCTCCCACCTACGCCGGGGATCGCGGGAACAGAGCGCTACGTCAAAGAGGGGCGCACGGGAACACCACGCGCCGCCACCTCGGGTCCGGATGAGTGGGGGGCGACGGACATCCCCAAGTCCGCCGCCCCTGGACCCAGTTAGGGGGGCCGGAAGAGGGCAGCGTATGCCCTCCTCCGACGCCCGATGCGCCTGCTGCGGGACGGGAGAGCGGTCGTGATCTCCCTCTCGCCTTCCGCAGCCTCCTTCTGCGCGATAACTGTCTCGCAGAAGGAGACCACCGCGAGGGTGTCACACTTGCCACAACCTACTTCCAAACTCCGGGCTGCCTGTGAACCTTGCATATGATTATCAATTTGATACAGTTTAAAGTAAAAAAAGAACAACAGCAATTTTCACAGGCATAAGCTGTAATACAATATTACTAAATACATGTAACGTTTTTGTTTACAAAGCGGCTCAAGTTGAAGAGGAGATTCGTAGTAAGTTATTTGTATGTATACGTTTTATCATGTCTTATCTTCTTGCCTAATTTCTTTCCTTTTCAATGATAAAGTTGTATTTCTTAACAGCCATTGTCAGAGATCCGCAACAGATTCCTCGCCCAATTCAACGGTGATGCGGCCACACCACCTTCTGAACATTCCGTCGCACCTAGAAAGCTACAACTACAGGTAAATACGATTAAAATAATAATAATATTGAAGTGATAACTTTTTATGGGAGGGTAAACCGCTTCGTAACGTAACGCGTTACGGCGCCAGTCTGTCTGGCTTCCCTTTCTCTCACGCATACGGCAGCGGTAGGCAGGCTCTTCCTCTCTCACTCTAACCCACAGTGCTAGTCGTATTTCGGACAGACGCTTCCCATATTAAATAGTTCAACTTAGATTAGTTTAAGTTATCACTTCTGTCGGGCGTCCCGAGACGCACACGTTTTATTCTTCTTTTAAATATTTCACAGATGGTACATTACATATCTCTGGGTACCTTCAGGCATGATATTGGAACTACTGAGGGCGCAGTATGGGAAGTGTTGGTTATTGCGCAATAGAAATATTTTGATTTAAATCAAGTAAAAATGTATACTTAAAATCACAATAACAATATTCTCACACAAGAGGACGATACAACACTACACATTAATGTACATCTAGCTTAAGTTACCGCTTAGGTTCGAAAAGCATCTTTTTTATTTTTGATGGGTTTGTTCTTGGCTCTAGTTTAGATCAGAGATGACAGAGACAAAGTCGTTGATGGAGCGAGCTTACCCAGAAGAAGCCTGTTCACTCTAATTTTGACGAGATTAGTGTTGTATGCGTTCGGAAACACAGACGCAGGCAGAGAGTTCCACTCCTATGCTGTGCGCATTATAAAAGACGTTCGGAAACGCTTAGTGCTTGCTTTACTTTCGCTATCAGTCTGGGTAGCGAATACCGCGTAGCCCCCGCGGTATCCGCTGTGCAGGCCTTAAGTCAGAAATCGAGCGATGAAGTCCAAAAAAGGTTAACACTTGCTTAAGGTGGACCGCATAAATATTTATTCACTAACCTTGCAGCTATAGCACCACCATTGTATCCATAGAATTAAGTTTGTGTAAAGAGTTGTGTATTTATTTTTCACAAATAACAAGGTATATTCTATGTTTCTTCTATCTATCTTTGCAGGAACAATGCGAGACCCCACCAGCTAAAGTGGCCAAGTTTACGCCGGATCAGGTGAGAATTCCGAGTATAAATGTCACTGGAAAATTGCTGACTCCGTAAGATTGTAACAAATCTTTATTAGACTATAATTTCTCGATATATTGTGAAGAAATCATTTTGTATACAATAAATCCCATCCAAGTTCAATAGTTTCCAATACGTCCGTGTCAAATTAAGAAAAAATAGTTTACAATTTCACACGATATTTTACAATCTAACGGCGTTTACAATTTGAGTAATATTCGTTGGTCAAAATAACGTGTGTTGATAGACCAACGTTTTAAAAAAAATCGTATGACTCGCGCTACCATTTTGAAGAATTAGAAATTTTAACAGTACCAAGTTTATACATATTAGTTATATTAAATCACTTTGCTAAGTATATTCATCAGTATGAATCACATGAGGAACGTAAAATAAGAGAAAGTACAAGAAGGAAGGAGTTTAAACACAAGATGGCACCAAATTTTAATGTAGCTAAGCATTGCTCCGGGTACCAAGCAGTAGAATTGTTTAACAGGTTACCAACTAATTTAAAGTTATTAATTTATAGCCCTCACCTATTCAAAACCAAATTAAAAGCCTTCTTGTTGGAAAAGTGTTTATACTCAGTGTCAGATTTTATGTCAAATAATAAAAATAATTGATTATAATATTAACATTGAACAAGCTTATAATTGAATTAATTTTTGACTTCTAGACTTTGACTTTGACTAATCATCTGACATAGCGTACATTTGACATTATATCTGACATACTTTCTGACATTTATTTATTTATAGACATCTTTTAATTGATTGACTTGATGTTTTACTATACTTTAGCTTCAAATTGTTTTGCATGTGACAATTTTACTGTAATTACTATGTACCTAGTGAATATTCTACACAATGTTTATTGTTTGAATAAATAAATATCATAGAAAACAAAATAAACATCTTCACAAAAAGTTTACCGCCTGGCTCGATAGATGGCGTTGGGGTCGAGTTAGAAGTCGCAAAGGTTTTGTTACAGTAGCTAGTACACCCTCCTCCCTACGTGCGGAACGTCGATACACTTTACCGTATAAAAGCTTCTTAGCCTAAATTACCGTTACCCGTGAAATGTGTGCATAGTCGCACATTTCACACCTATTTTTGAAAAAAGTCTGACCAAGGTCTCGACTTTTTATTATTTGTTTGAATGAATCAATACATCCGTGTCAAATTAAGAAAAAAATGTTTACAATATCACACGATATTTTACAATCTAACGGCGTTTACAATTTTCTGGTGACAAGTGTGACAACCATTTGAGTAATATTCGTTGGTCAAAATAACGTGTGTTGATAGACCAACGTTTTAAAAAAAAATCGTATGACTCGCGCCACCGAAATATATCATGTTTGAAATTGCTATACATTCTTGGCATTTCAAATTTTCGACAATCGCTATCGCAGATACAGTGTTTTACGTGTATATGGTTTTTTTCAAAGGTCAAACAGATTTTTTCCTGGCATTAGGTATCAATCCAAGACCTTTAAGAAAAAAAATTTAATTTACTTTCCTCTGCAAACTTCGACTCCCCCCACTCCGACCCCCTTTGAAGGGTAAAGGGTAATCTTGCTATATTAATAGTTTGGATTTATTTTTTATCTGCATTGTTCGGAGACAGTTCGGAGTGATGAGCTTTTTCATACATTCCGTTTTACCCTTTTTACCCTGATGGATCGAGCAAAAATCGTTCCAAAAGATCCTTTTTAAATATTTCACTTTTAAATTGTTTATACCAATTTCCAAACACATTGAGGTAAGCAGTAATATGTTTCGCTAAAAATTTCATCACCCCTTTACAACCCCTCAGGGGTTTATTTTTAGAGAAATCCAAAAACACGTGTCTCATATTATTTTATCAAGATTGTAAATATCAAGTTTTAACTTCATCTGATCAAGTTACATTCTTCCATACAAACATTAACACCCCCTAAATTGTGTATTAGAGGTAGTTTTGATAAATGAATTATTACATTATTATTTCGTTTATTCATTTTCTAAAACTTATTTCTTACATAATTAAAAATTTCTTAAAATATAAAAAAAAAAACATTTAAGAAATATAAAAAATAATAGCCCGCCGGTATCGGGAACAAGGTCCAACAGTGTCCAGAAGTACTGCTTTCTGAATCAAGCCCTTGATCCAGCTGCGTAACGAGAGCCTCCTGAGGTGTTGGTCGAGCCTCGTGGCTATTCGCACGATCTCCTATGAGGCGGTTTGCGCACTCTAGCTGGATCTCCGCCCTGGGACCTGGAGGCGAAAGTCCTCGCGTCACTGCACCGGTGGCGCGCGGCGAGGGACTGATGCAGCGACACTTGGAGTTGCGTCGATCGCAGCTGCGCGAGGTCCTGGTGGCGGAATGGCGGAACAGGCTTTCAAGCCCTTTCGCCTGCCTTGTCACCATCGAGGCCATCGGGCCGGTGCTCGACCTTTAGCTCGGGAGAAGGCACGGCTCCCTGTCGTTTCGTGCGACGCAGGTCCTCTCGGGGCATGGCTGTTTCGGGAGATTCCTGCTGCTGCCCTCTTCCTGCCCCCTAACTGGGATCAGGGGCGGCGGACTTGGGGATGGCCGCCGCCCCCCATTCAACCGGACCCGAGGTGGCGGCGCGTGGTGTTCCCGTGCGCCTCTCTTTGACGTAGCGGGGGGAGTCAAACACCTCACTCCCCACGCTGACGCGAGGTGGCCTGCAGAGGCGCGCCAGCACCAACCGGGGAAGACGGAAGTCGCATCCGTTCCCGCGATCCCCATTTAGTCAGTAAGAGTTTGACAGATCCCTTCGCCCGCCCCAGAGCAGAGGACATCCATGAGGAATTCCCCCCGAGATAAAAAAAAGGCTCGTGGATATTACGCCGTTGGCTGACACGACTATCGGTACAATGATTGCCGAGTTCACGTTCTACATGTCGACAACCTCGCGAGCCAAGTTATTTGATTTGTTTATTTTTCTCAGCTTTCATGAGGTTCTCGTCATGCGGAACGGTTATGTCTACAATCATCTCTCGATTAGGTCCACCACCAATTTATCAGGCTTATTGGCCACAATAGTCCTGTCAGTGATGATGGACCGAACCCAGTACAATGTGATATTGCCATTATCGAGAACTGGGTCGGGCACATACCTGTAGTACGGCATTTCCGAGTCCACAAGAGAGTATTTCAGAGCAAGATGCTGATGGATAATGTTCAGTACATTTTGTCGAGTTATGCGCACATAACTGTATGGGGACGTCGATTTCTTTTCGCGATTTCAGTTTTTGTCCCGTAGTGAAAGTCATTCATAATGATGAGTACAATGACCTCTTAAGAGGTATTGCATTTATTCTGTTACACATTGTATATATAAAAGCGAAAGGTCACTCATTCATTAATTCACGTACTGATTAAACACGAAATCCCGAAGACTACTAAACCTATGAAGATGAAATTTGGCGTGGTGGTAGATTATGAGCAGAAGACGTCAGCTAAGGAAGTATTTTTGGAAACACCCCCGTAAAGGTGTGAAATAAGGTTTTTCGCGATTTCTAGGTTGGTCCTATAGTAAAAGTTATTCATAATGATGAGAATGACCCCTTAAGAGGTATTGCGTTTATTTTACACGTTGTATACAGTTGCACAAATTAGGGAGTATCCAGACGGCTTGTTCCGTTTATACACCCTAAATCAGACAGCCACCCTAAGGTCTCCTCGGAAACGACAGTTTAGTGGACAGTTTAATAAAATTATCTTTTAATTAAAAACTTGCATCCTGTATTTCTAAACATCACATTCTCATTAAACAAAAATAACACATTCAAAGACTCAAGACTTAGAGAATTTATTTCAATTAAATAATAACAGCCGCACGGGTCGATCTTCAATGTTAAGCAACGCTTGCCACGATTGGTCTGTGGATGGGTGTGGTAACATATCGTGTTTCCTCCATGCCTCAGAAAGCACGTTAAGCCGTTGGTCGTGGCTGTTATTTGTAGATCTTTGGCAGGCCTTACGGGTTGTCGGAAGCCAGAAAATCTGACACCAGTCTTGCCAAGAACTACCGTGTTACCCAGTTAATGGGTTGTGGAGGTCTGGTAGGCACCTGCTCCACGTAAAATACTGGTATTCAGCTGAATCCGGTTTGGCTGGAAGCCGACTCCAATATAGTTGGAAAAAGTAGTTATATGTAAAGTAGTTATAGTAATTAAAATTCGTAGTCGTTATAAAAAGATTTGTAAAACAAACCTTGGCATTTCTAAGGAATTTATTACCAAGTTAAACGACGAAAACTCATTTATACATTTTGATTTACACATTAACCCACTTACTGGTCATAATCTGTTGACATAGATAACACGAAAAGAGTATTAAAGTTTTAATTTTTTTTCTTTAATTTTGTCTTGCATGATCTCAGATAGAAATTAAGTGTAATTTTAGTTTTAAAAATGATCTCTGTACCTAGTTTGTATTAGTTGTTATCTTAATTTTAAGTTTTTTTTTTTGCATTCTGAAAATTAGTAAGCAAAATATGTGGAACGATTTTAACTTAAGAGCATAATCTATACTAATATTATAAAGCTGAAGAGTTTGTTTGTTTGTTTGTTTGTTTGTTTGAACGCGCTAATCTCTGGAATTACTGGTCCGATTTGAATGATTCTTTCAGTGTTGGGTAGTCCATTTATCGAGGAAGGCTATAGGCTATATTTTTTTTTTTAAAATTAGGGATCCGTAATAAAATTGCTATTTCGTAACACAAGGTGTAAAATCAAAAACCTTTTTTTGCGTGCGCTGCAAAAACTATTGACAAAAGAACAAAATGATGTACTACGGGTTAGAAGATCCCATTAAGACCTACAAAAAAGTCCGCGAGAACATATATCTAGCTATCATGGTTTAATCACAATAACCCATTTTGTGTTCAAAATAATTATTAAATCGTCTAAAGAAAAAAAACTACGTTAAATACGTATCGTAATATTAATCTTTATCGAAATTAAGCATTATGTTATCAAGAGTATTTATGTAGAAGTAAAATACTTTTTGTTTCATCTCAATCGGATATTTCGTTTAAAAGTTATCACGTGTGTAAGATGTTAAGAGTTGGTACCTATTAATGAGTTATGGGCCATAGAGTTTTTTATCAACATAAAATCCTGTAATAATCTTTTTCGAAATATATTTGTTGATGATTGTAAGTATAAGATCTTTGAAGAGTATAATAAATACATTTCTAAAATAACTCTGCTAAGGAAATCCACGCGCGCATAATGTTTTGAACAGTTCTGAAGACATTGATAATTGCATTAACTTCGGTAATGGTAGTTGAAACTTCTAATACAATTAAAGGAGTTTTAATCTAATAGAATTGAAAAACGCCCCAATTTTTTGGGTAACGTAATTCCTCCAAACTCACGAGATTCAACGAATCCTAAATTTTGATTCTAATCTTGAAAATTAAAAGCAGAATATTTTTAGTATTTATTTCCTTTGGGCCAAGTTCTTTTGCAATTGTATTGAGTGCTTTTATCATTTGTATGCTCAGTATTCCACAATCACCAGTAAATTCTATAAAGTTCAATGAACTTATTTGATCTTTATTATGAACTTTATTATAGCAATACAGAATAAAGCGAAATAGTGATACAAAAGCGGCTTTCAAATAATTCTCAAAGAGATATTAAAAAGTGATCAAATTAACACAAAGGGCTCAAAACAGCTATTTTATAGGAACTAGCACTAACAAGTCTAAAGCAACTTGGGAGGTAACCAATTCTATGAAATTTAATATTCCTAAAATGATAGCAAGACATTTTAATGATTATTTTATAGACTCAGTTCAATCGAATGCCGATAATTTGCGAATAATACTCAAACAGACACATCATCAGGATTATATATCTAATCTATCTAAACTAATATTATAAAGAGTAAAGATTAGTTAGTTTGTTTGTTTAGAATTAAGGTTGATAATGTACATGTAAACTACACTTCAAATTACTCAAATCGGACCTTTCGTTTTAAAGTTACGACGGGCATAAAAATGGTCTAAGTAAGAAAAATGTTACGGTTTGAGCGAACTGGGGAGAATCTTAACGCTTAGTCCGATGAAGCTGAAACACGGCATTAATGTTTTGGATAAAAAAAGAAAAATAACAAATATTTGGATTTTTCGATGCTCTAAGTAAGAAAAATGTTGCGGTTTGAGCTAACTGGGGAGAAACTTAATGCACGGCATTAATGTTTTGGATAAAAAATTAAGAATAACAAATATAAGGGGCGAAAAGGGTTGATGAATTTTTCAGGGGAGGACATTATTGCTTACTTCAATTTACGTGGAAATTGGAATGAACAAGCTAAAAGTGGGAAATTTGAAACAGATCTAACAATGTTTACATAGTCAACCTCTGGCGGGGTGAACGGGGTGAACTGGGTGGATAGTAGGCTGATCCTGAGACCGTTGAATGGATATCGTAGTGCTTAATTTTCCAAAACTTACCTTTAAAAAGGGTTTGAGGGGGCGTTGAAGTTTGTGGAGTACCTACTAAATCCGCGCGGACGAAGTCGCGGGCGAAGTGCTAGTGTACCATATTTTACGCAAAATAAATATTCTATTCTATTCTAGAATCATGTGTGTGTAAGTTCTGTAACTAGAGATTAAGGTGCAAGAAACTATCTCACGAAATTACCCAAGAAAACATCTTTTAGTTTTATCGTGTAGTATTTAAAGCCTTATTTAGCAGCAACACTGCGGCTATTTAAAAAGTCACAAATACTGGGGAGTAATATAATAAAGCTGAGGAGTTTGCTTGTTTGTTCGAACGCGTTAATCTCTGGAACTATCAGTTGGATTTGGAAAATTATTTTTGTATGTGATAGCCACATTCATGAGGAAGGTTATGGGCTATACGGGAACGGAAAATACGGGATATAAAATCCGATATAAAGGCCGAAATTCATTAAAGTAAAAAGCAGTTTTGAATATTATAAAGCGGCATGCCGCAATGCCGCACAGTGTTGCCCCGGCGTAAATCAGGCTTTAGTAATCTTAGTATGTATAGCATAATATTTTTTTTTAATTTTGACGCTTTTTTAAAAATTTGGCATGTTAAATATTGTTACAAATTTTATTGTCATACAAATATCATAGTACAAGAACAACTGCTGCCTGTAATACAGGTTTATCCTAGTACAGGCATCTAACATCAACAACCAATGCCTTTGTAAGTTATCATTAGCATCATTTTTCTGCTAATTATCCTTTTCTGTTACAGAGTCCAGGAGGACTCAGCACTCCAGGCCCAGAAGATACTCCTAAAAGCGTATCATCGGCATCCATCCCTGCAGCTGTTGATGCGCAACTACAGCGGCTGAATGCAGCGCTGATAGGCAGACTTAGCTCACAGCGCGCTAGACGCACCAGGGACTCGATACCTTCTGTACCCGTGCCTCGTAAGTGTACCAAGTAATGTGTAGCGCAACTACAGCGGCTGAATGCAGCGCTGATAGGCAGACTTAGCTCACAGCGCGCTAGACGCACCAGGGACTCGATACCTTCTGTACCCGTGCCTCGTAAGTGTACCAAGTAATGTGTAGCGCAACTACAGCGGCTGAATGCAGCGCTGATAGGCAGACTTAGCTCACAGCGCGCTAGACGCACCAGGGACTCGATACCTTCTGTACCCGTGCCTCGTAAGTGTACCAAGTAATGTGTATGTGTGTTCGGTGCAGTATCATAGACAGGCTTTTCACAGGCAGTTTCAGAAGAGCTTCAAACTGAATAATATTGTGTTAGGCGTATCCACAAGACGATTATTCTTCCGCCAACGTATCGTCGCGAGTCCTGACAAACCAAAACAAATCGTTGCATAGTCCGTACTGGCACCAGCACCGTCTACTGTTTTGTTGAAAAACTTTAGCAGCGAATGCACTGCCAGCACGTCGCGTCTCATGGCAAACGCGCTACAATTTTTTACCAGCGACGTGATATCACGCGTGTTTTCAACGCATCGATGTGCCAAATTTCATCCAGATCTGTTCAGCCGTTCCGGCGCGATTGAGCAAAAAACATCCATCCATGCAAAGTTCGGGCACGTTTCCTACACAACTTTATTTATAGTTCCAGATTCAGAGCCCGCCCCAGAATCTCAGCCGAACACAGTGGGTTGGGACGATACGACACCCGCGCAACAGCCGATGGAGCCCGAACCAGAGATGTCGATACAAATACAAGTCAAGAGGTTTATGCTGTCTTCCAATGTAGATGTGAGTACATTTACTTATTCAGTGACACAAATATAAATCCTGGTCACCGACGATCAGCTGCCTACGTTCCGACAACCGTTGTCCACAGGGGCTGCCCGCGAGCGTGTAGTCGCTAAGTTTTATGTTTTAGAAGCTCTGACTGGAGGTTTTAATTTTTCTAACGCCGCTAAAGGAAACTTCGACTAAGCAGATAATTTTACCTCATAGAATGACCTAGGCCCCTAACAAAAAAATCAACCATCGGATAATTGCCCACAAGAAACTAAACCCACCTGGCCGGAGGATCCTCTTTTTACGTCATGACGTAAAAAGAGGATCCTCCGGCCAGGTGGGTTTAGTCTATTCGACGCAAACGCCTATTCGACGTTTACTTGTTAGTTTGCATATTTTCAATGTTACTTACCTTTTTCTACAGAACCGCGACGACATTATCTCAATGATAGCCCACCTGGGCGGCGAGGTTTGCGAGGGGGCCGAACTAGACCCTGAAGCTACCCACCTGCTGTGCGCGGCGCCCGGGCGGAGTGAGAAGATGTTAGGTTCTATAGCGGCCGGGAGGTGGGTGCTACACCCCGTCTATATTGCTAAGAGCCGAGCTGCGGACGGTTTTCTACCGGTGAGTACAGAAAAAATTATAATTTTTCTACTTATTCATGCGTTTCATGCGTTTTGCGTTTATTTTTACACTCGTTCGGAAAAGTAGGGCCAGCTCCGACTGGTCGACAGCCAGCCCCATAAGTCGACGGCCAACCCCACATGTCCCTACAGGTCGGCGGCCAGCCACACTGTTCGGCAGCCAGCCCCACAGGTCGGCAGCCAGCCACACTGTTCGGCAGCCAGCCCCACAGGTCGGCAGCCAGCCCCACAGGTCGGCAGCCAGCCCCACAGGTCGGCAGCCAGCTCCGAAAGATCGGTGTGGCGGCCTATTACCTGACAGGTGCTCGCTTGCATACCACTCCTCTCGCAACTAGCTTGTAAACTCTGAGTTCTTGTTACAGGAAGAAGAATACGAATGGGGAAACCCCCTCGCCACATGCCTCCCCCCCCTCTCCGCCGCCGAGCGCATCCTCGCGCGCGCCGCGCATCGCTGGAGACACGCGCGAGCCAGCGGAGCCCCGGGACCCTTCACTGGCGTAGTAGCACTGCTGCACGTGCCGCCGCCTCGCAGGCGCCTGCTAGCGAGGCTGGTCACCGCGGGCGATGGAGTGGCGCCGGATGACGAGTGAGTAACATAACACATCACACGTAGTAGCACTGCTGCACGTGCCGCCGCCTCGCAGGCGCCTGCTAGCGAGGCTGGTCACCGCGGGCGATGGAGTGGCGCCGGATGACGAGTGAGTAACATAACACATCACACGTAGTAGCACTGCTGCACGTGCCGCCGCCTCGCAGGCGCCTGCTAGCGAGGCTGGTCACCGCGGGCGATGGAGTGGCGCCGGATGACGAGTGAGTAACATAACACATCACACGTAGTAGCACTGCTGCACGTGCCGCCGCCTCGCAGGCGCCTGCTAGCGAGGCTGGTCACCGCGGGCGATGGAGTGGCGCCGGATGACGAGTGAGTAACATAACACATCACACGTAGTAGCACTGCTGCACGTGCCGCCGCCTCGCAGGCGCCTGCTAGCGAGGCTGGTCACCGCGGGCGATGGAGTGGCGCCGGATGACGAGTGAGTAACATAACACATCACACGTAGTAGCACTGCTGCACGTGCCGCCGCCTCGCAGGCGCCTGCTAGCGAGGCTGGTCACCGCGGGCGATGGAGTGGCGCCGGATGACGAGTGAGTAACATAACACATCACACGTAGTAGCACTGCTGCACGTGCCGCCGCCTCGCAGGCGCCTGCTAGCGAGGCTGGTCACCGCGGGCGATGGAGTGGCGCCGGATGACGAGTGAGTAACATAACACATCACACGTAGTAGCACTGCTGCACGTGCCGCCGCCTCGCAGGCGCCTGCTAGCGAGGCTGGTCACCGCGGGCGATGGAGTGGCGCCGGATGACGAGTGAGTAACATAACACATCACACGTAGTAGCACTGCTGCACGTGCCGCCGCCTCGCAGGCGCCTGCTAGCGAGGCTGGTCACCGCGGGCGATGGAGTGGCGCCGGATGACGAGTGAGTAACATAACACATCACACGTAGTAGCACTGCTGCACGTGCCGCCGCCTCGCAGGCGCCTGCTAGCGAGGCTGGTCACCGCGGGCGATGGAGTGGCGCCGGATGACGAGTGAGTAACATAACACATCACACGTAGTAGCACTGCTGCACGTGCCGCCGCCTCGCAGGCGCCTGCTAGCGAGGCTGGTCACCGCGGGCGATGGAGTGGCGCCGGATGACGAGTGAGTAACATAACACATCACACGTAGTAGCACTGCTGCACGTGCCGCCGCCTCGCAGGCGCCTGCTAGCGAGGCTGGTCACCGCGGGCGATGGAGTGGCGCCGGATGACGAGTGAGTAACATAACACATCACACGTAGTAGCACTGCTGCACGTGCCGCCGCCTCGCAGGCGCCTGCTAGCGAGGCTGGTCACCGCGGGCGATGGAGTGGCGCCGGATGACGAGTGAGTAACATAACACATCACACGTAGTAGCACTGCTGCACGTGCCGCCGCCTCGCAGGCGCCTGCTAGCGAGGCTGGTCACCGCGGGCGATGGAGTGGCGCCGGATGACGAGTGAGTAACATAACACATCACACGTAGTAGCACTGCTGCACGTGCCGCCGCCTCATACTAGCTTTTGTCCGCGACTTCGCACGCGCATATTCTGTTTTTTCAGCTTTTCAGCTTTCTACGACCAATAGTTTCGGCAGTGCGTTGTCTGTCAGTCAGTAATGGAAGAATTTTATACATCATATTATACTAGCGGACGTCACGCGGTTTCACCCGCGTAGTTCCCGTTCCCGTGGGAGTACGGGGATAAAATATAGCCTATGTTACTCGCTGAAAATGTAGCTATCCATTGCTGAAAGAATTTTTCAAGTCGGTCTAGTAGTTTTTAAGTTTATTCGTTACGCACAAGAAAACAAATCTTTCCTCTTTATAATATTAGTATAGAAGTATAGATTGATTGATGAGAATACAAGAAAGTAAAACACCAACATTTGTGTAGTTGTGCAAAGGCAGTCTTACCATCGAGTAACAACTTTTTTTTTATTTAATATGTGTTTGCTCTTGACTCTAGTCTAGGTCATAGATGACAGAGACAAAGTCGACGATAGAGCGAGCTTACCCAAAAGAAGCCTGTTCACTCTAATTTTGAAGAGATTAGGGTTGTATGCGTTCGGAAACACAGACGCAGGCAGAGAGTTCCACTCCTTTGCTGTGCGCATTATAAAAGACGTTTGGAAACGTTTAGTGCGAATTGGTGTTTGGTTTGCGATAGTATACCAATATTAGTTTTTAAATTACTTATTTCTCTCTATTTCAGGCCGCCGTACATGAACGATAACATCACAGTTTGCTTCGCGGACATCAAACGATACCCGTTATCAGACCGAGATAGCGCTTGGCTCATATCTAAGAGAATACCAGTATGTGCTCCCGTTTTACTCAGTTCATATCTCACTGATGACCCACCGCCGAAGCCTGAGGAACACTGCTTGCCGGATTTTAGACCTTAACGTTAAGAAGACAATGTTTACATTATTTCTAGATAAATTCCAGCCGGCTGAGTGCCACTGTTTGTCTGATTTTAAACTTTATGTGGTTCAAGCAGAGTCTGAAATCGCTCACAAAGTGTGTGGGTTATATTTTAAAGAATACCACTATGTGCCCCCGTCTTACTTAGTTCATACCTCACTGATGACCCACCGTAGAAGCCTGAGGACCACTGCATGCCTGAATTTAGACCTTAGGTCAAGGTGACAAAGTTTAAATTCGATTGCGTTGAATACCAGTCGGCTGAGTGACATTTTTTGTCTGATTTTAGACTCTGTGTGGTTGAAGTAGAGTCTTAAATCGTTCAAAAAGTGTGTGGGTCATATCTAAGAGAATACTGGATGTGCCCCCGCCTAACCAAATTCAGACATCACTAATGATCCTCCTAAAAACCTGAGTAATATTGCTTGCCGCATTATAGTCCTTAAATGTATGTGGGAAGAGTTTAAAATCACTATAGTATACGGAACGAGCAGACTTGCCCGATGAGAGACATCACAATTTTAAAATAAGTTGAACCAACGAGAAATGTACCGCCTCAGAAAAACTCAAAATTAAATTGTTATAGTTAATTAGAGTAAAAGTTCCGTACATCACAAATGCGCTATTTTACTATGCCAATGTCTACAATGGACAATAATTAGACATTATGAGAATTACAACATATTTTTGTCACCGGAATATTGCAGACTCCGTAAGATTGTAATAAAAATTTATTAAATTATAATTTCTCTAATAAATCCCATCCAAATTCAATAGTTTCCATTATATCCGTGTCTTACTTAAAAAAAAAATACAATTTCACGCGATATTTTACAATCTTACGGCGTTTGCCATTTTCTGGTGACATATTCATTACTATGAAATATGTATTTGAATGAACATATTTGCTGTCCTTGTCACACAAAACGTTGTTTGTACTGAATGGCGCGACTGTATTATGACGTCACGTGATAGCTGTGCTGTATAATAGTATCGATTTTAAAACGCCCATAGCTTCGGCATTTTTTGTGATTTTTTTAAAATAATATTTTGTTATTGAGGCTTATAATGTTTAATATTTATAATGTTTCATATTTTTGAGAATATAATGAAACCGAGACAAATACTCTCTTGTAAAAAAAAGCTATGCTATTGAATAAATCGATTATTAATTCGATTAAATTTGTTACATAGATACTAAAAAGGTTATTTGACTTAAAAAAATTAATTAGTCCGTCAGATAGAATTCCAAAAAATATTCGACTCGTATTTTTTCTTTTGTCACGTAAACAAAAAATGAAGACGATACAGTGCGTTGAAAACTCGTGTGACGTCACTTACCAGTACACTTTTTACTGGAAAGTGACGTTACAAGCCCCCCCACTTCTTACCTTTGGTGCGTTAATCTTCGAAATTTAATAAATTAAAAAATACGTATCCAATATTTTTCGATAATCTAATTGACGGACTAAATAGAATCATATTTTTTTAACACAGGCAACATCCCCATTGAATAGGTAGTCGATATTTGCGTTACGTTTCAAGTTAAAACTAAATTAAGAAGAATTAATATTATTTATGTTACTGTACGCTGGAGCGTGTTATTGTATAATATTAGTTTTACCTGCATTATTTCGTGACAATAATTATATTAAAAAATGTTATAAATATTCAGTAATTGTTTTTATTTTCGCTTTTTCAAATACTTCTTTAAACACGTGACTAAAATACTACTTTAACGCTTTTTTTATTAAGGACGAAATTCATCAAGGGCGTGTCAGATTTACTGACTAAAACCCATCCATGTTTCTTCTATACTCTATCCGTTTAGGTAGTTAACTAAAGGTAAACAATCTTGATGTGTCTTTTTACACAAAATTATATTAAACAAATAAACTACTTTTCAAACTTATGGTTCAATTGATTTAGTATTCGTTACTGTTGTATTTACTTTGGTTTTTACTTGCATTTTATTTTTAAACTGAGTTATTAAGTAAAAAGTTACATCAAGATTGTTTACCTTTAGTTAACTACCTAAACGGATAGAGTATAAAGCCCTTTGCGTTCCAGGGTCGCGGTGACTCCTTCGAACAAATTCCGCAACCCTGCCAGGCTCCACCATCCTAGCGGGCCCACTGCTTTAACGCTACCGAAGTATCTCAGCAAGCGTTACCAAGCTGCGTTTCCACCAGAGATGTGCGAGGATGCGTAGCGAGGGATGTGTTTGCAGCCACAAGGCTAAAGCATTTAGACAAGGCTAGGTAGATAACGATACAACTTTCTAGCTACCGGGATAAAAAGTATCCTATGTTTATCGCTAGGTTCATGGTCTACTCGTGTTCTTAATTCCATCCAAATCTATTCAGCCGTCAAGGCATAGTTGATTAGCAAACATCCTAACAAACAGTTTTTCTCATTTAAAATAGGATATGATAACACTCTCGTTTAGTTAAAAAATAAAATAAAATCGACCATTTATTTATAATTTCAGTAGGTAAGTAATAAAATAACACTAGTCGTATACCGGTTTTCTTATAATATTAAATAACTCAAAATTTAACTATTAATGGGCGAATATGATCGCTAAGCGACAAATCCCTTTAAACAAATAAAAACTATAAATATAATGATACTCCCACACTGCTTTTAAAAATTTTACAAACGCAATGTAACGTGACGTAATGTAACGTAAATGTAAGTAAGTAAATGTGATGACTTAACATTAGATGTATGTTTACAAAATGTTTGCTAATGTTGTTAGTAAACATAACAACAGTGTGGGAGCACCCTTACAAAACATACGAATTAGGCTCTAGACAGACGGACTGCATTTCAACTGCAATCCAACTGCAAATCTGCAGTTCGGATGCAGTTTGAATGCAGTTGGCACGACTGCAATAGAACTGCAAACCAACCCTGCGGTCCAATTGCAGTCGGCGTGCAGTCGTGTGAACTGCACACCGACTGCAATCGGACTGCACGACTAAACAAGACACCATCATGAGAAAAAGGATATCAGCAGAAGATAGATATTTTACTTCAAATATGAACTATAACGTGCCTTCGAGTTCAAATCTACCTCCTATCCAACAGAAGACATTCAATCGGCCAGGAACTTCAGAATCTCATTACAGCAATATTGTCTCACCTGATAATTGCAGCGATGATAGCTCATACATAAACGAAGTAATCGGTTAACTGTTTATATAGGTAGGTACATATATATTTTTTAAGTAACTATTTTTGTAATTTAATTCATAATGCCTATTCAATGGCGACAGATCGAGCTTTGCAATATAAATAATAATGTTTAAAATTGTTAAAAGCTTACCTCAAAGTAATTGCAATCCTTTCTTCTGCCGATATACTTTTTCTCATGATGGTGTCTTATTTAGTCGTGCAGTCCGATTGCAGTCGGTGTGCAGTTCACACGACTGCACGCCGACTGCAATTGGACCGCAGGGTTGGTTTGCAGTTCTATTGCAGTCGTGTCGACTGCATTCAAACTGCATCCGAACTGCAAATTTGCAGTTGGATTGCAGTTGAAATGCAGTCCGTCTGTCTAGAGCCTTAAAGTTCAACTGTCTACCTGTTACTGTAGCGGAGGCTTAGTAATGGGGTTCCGTTGGGTAAGGATCAATTTACGAATAATTAAAACGGCCGCTAAACTTCACTCGACAAAATTAGACAAAGAAACACATGCTGAGATAGGAGCATTTTTGGACTCGAACAGGTCTTTTTATCTTATTAGTTTTTAGTCACTTAATACAGTTTTGTGTTTGTCTTGTGTGAGTCCCAAATTAACATGTTTTCTTTCTTCTAGTTATCATAACAAGAACCAATTTTAAGGAAATAACTTAAAATTATTACTGCTTACAGTTAGTTTAACTACTTATAATCACAATGCTTTGAGGAGCTATTATTTTACTTATTACAAAAATCACATTATTTAATAGTTTTATTATTAAATTAAGTTAATTATCAAATAAATTCGTGCTACTTATACGAATCCATCAAAGTGCCTAAAACATACACAATTACACATCTCATGATCTCACAGTGTGAACATAATCCAAATTGTTTCGTACCTACTAGGTTATATTATCAGCTGTTACTGCGGTTTTTCAAAAATGTTTCTATGGTTCAGATAAGATTTTTAGAAGAAAATAGTAAAACAAAAACCAATTTCTAGTTTTCTTATGCACTTACACACTATCGCACATTGGTTTTCTGTAAGACAACCCAATTGTGGGTAAAGCTCGCCTTTGTACATCAAGCTACAGTAAGCTGTCAAATTTCTTTAATAGATTTTCTACTTTATCGCTAAAGCATTAGGTTCAAGGTTGATTGGAAAAAATTGACAGTTTCGGGTAGCTTGATGTGCTGGCGTCTGAACATAAACTGTTCTATTATTGTCTGTATGTTTTGTGTGCAATACAGAATAAGTTTAAGTAGATTTTGAATTGCTACCATCTGTGTGTTGTCTGTACTTTTTATCGTTGTTTGTTGTACTTTTGTGGTTGTATAGTAGCGGTAGTAGTTGTTGTTTTATTATTCACATCTATTGATTAATCTGTTGATTGGTATTTACAAGGCAGACGTGCATGGAAACGCTAGGATGGTACCCTCTTGAGAGATACACACAGATTTTATTGGTGATGTTCATCCAGGCCAGGGGCGTAGTACTCATAACAGGCGTGTTTGTATGACCAATGTTGCGATTCTGTAAACCTCTCACCGTAAGCTGACATGAAGTGAGCTGTCAATCCAAACGAACAAGATGGTATGACAGTTCACTTCATGCTCACTCCACGTGAAATGTTGACAGAGTAGACCGGCTGATGAATGAATGTAAACCAAGCAAAAGGAGTAGGTACCTATGTAAGGATCGTGGCAGCTATTTTGCTTCCGCCTTTCATTGCTTTATGCACCTTGATTTTTCACCATACTTTATTCAAACTTCTTCACCATAACCTTGATAGCCCTACTCTCATCCCTAGGATAGTTAAGGCCGGCTTCAGCCAGCTCCTTCAGGGTTATCGTAGCGATGGTTTCGAAGCCGGCCCTCGCTGCGCTGATCTGCGAAGCTGGGCCGGTGAAGACTGTGGATGTGGCCTTAATGCCGCTGTGAAGAGCTAGGGGCTTCCTGCAAGGAGAGGTGGCTTGGTCAGTTCATAAAAAAAAATATTTTGTTGGGCAACGTCGATGGTCAACTATTTTGAAATTGACTTTGGCGGGTGAAAGGATAGCTCGGTCAATAATTTTGAAACTGAGTTTGTGGGGTAAAGAACTTGGTTGCTAACTATGTAATTGATTGTATGCACAGACAAACGGAAATAGAGGGCCCTCCAGGGCCGCAGTCACACTTTCGAACAAATTCCGCAAAATAGATGAGGATAGCAACCTTTTCGATATGGGAACACTCAGCCTAATTTTATTGTATTACTCTGTCATATTATTCTTCTCTTCAATCTGTGCTGGTTGCTTTTGTGTTATATCTGTGTCGAATAAACGTTTTCTAGTCTTTTCTATTGTAAGCCCTTGATGTTTCTGACATTCGCCATTTTTCATTCGCCATTTTTTCGAAAGGTATTTTTTTATTTTGTTTTTAAACGCGATTACTTAATTTCGCGATTATTAGTCTAGTTGTTTAAGTATTTAGTTGTTACTTGTACATATTATAACTCTAATGTTTTACTTTATTCTACTATTAGCACTCT
Source organism: Mamestra configurata (assembly GCA_002192655.3). Classification (NCBI taxonomy): domain Eukaryota; kingdom Metazoa; phylum Arthropoda; class Insecta; order Lepidoptera; family Noctuidae; genus Mamestra; species Mamestra configurata. Next base: position 197,662 of record NDFZ01005068.1, on the reverse strand, counting down.
TCTATTTAATTTCGTAAGTAAGTATAGTACTTGATTTTGATAAAATGTATATTCTGATCTACAGTTTATATACCCAATTAAGTCCAAGAACATTATGTAAGTTGGTACTCCTATGTACAAATATATATATATATGTACTCAGTGAAGTATGTGTAAGATAAATAATTGCGTCACCAAAGCTTCTAGCCTTGACCAGTGATCTTCGTTAAAGGCAGTATAAGGATTAATTATTATAATTAACTGTATTATAATCATCAATTACTATCGACCAACGTTAATACCTACCTACCTCGTGAGCCAGGGGAATACTTGGACGCATATAGAGATCAAATAAAATCTGTTCTTTACAAAAGGAAAAGGGCTATTTATTTTATTGAGTCAGTTTACTAACGCGAGAAGTTGAGGAGCTCGTTATTTAATAATAACAGCCGCATAAGCCTTTACGGTCTGTATGGATTCGGACGTAAAGGAATAGCACCATCCCATCACTTCCCGTGGGCGTCGAAAGAAGCGACTAATGGACTCACCAGAGAATGGGCAGCAGCATTATCTGTACATTGCAACAGCTACACTGCGATCGCCAACACACCTGCCAAGCGTGGCGATTATGGTAACCCGGGGAGAGGGCCCCTTTGGGGGAGGCCTATGTCCGTGGACGGACGGTGGTGTCAGTGGACGTCTTTCGGCTGATATGGTGGTTGGAACTTGAATAGTTCGGTCCTCGAGGCAGACTGTTTACTGCTTCATCATCATCATATCAGCCGAAAGACGTCCACTGCTGGACATGGGCCTCCCCCAAGTGTCGGGCACCTTGTGGGAGGCCTTTAAAGGCTACGTAGGTATTCCGGTAGGTACGTGGTCACCACTCCAGAACTTTTCGGCCCCATCGACATAGATGTTTTGCGAGCAATGTGCCCTGCCCACTGCCACTTCAGTTTGACGATCCTTCTGTTGTAAAAAAAATATTTTGTTTTTGTTCTTATAGATGTAAACAATTTTTTCTAAATAAGACACGGATATATTGGAAACTATTGGATTTGAATGGGATTGATTCTATACATAACTCTTATCTCATAATATATCGAGACATTATAATTTAATCAAGATTTAGTACAACCTTACGGAGTCTGCAATTTTCCGGTGACATAGAGACGTATAAGTAGTCACAAATTCTTAAGTTTAGTTTAATAAAACGCTTAGTGTCCAGATAAGGCGAATTATTAGGTATTTGCCTGCCGGGTCGATCCCGTGTTCATCGGAGATCACCTCCCAGAACAACAATGTAATCAAAGATTAGAAAGAAAGAAAAAGAGTTTATTTGCGTCAAGCATACCTAAAAAACCGGCCAAGAGCGAGTCGGACTCGCGCACGAAGGGTTCCGTATCAACAAAAACTGCAAAAAATCATGTCTGCTGTATGGGAGCCCCTTAAATATTTATTTTATTCTGTTTTTCAGTTTTTGTTGTTATAGCGGCAACAGAAATACATCATCTGTGAACATTTCAACTTTCTAACTATCACGGTTCATGATATACAGCCTGGTGACAGACGGTCAGCGGAGTCTTAGTAATAGGGTCCCGTTTTACCCTTTGGGTACGGAACCCTAAAAAAGACAATCACTAACCTATTTCCAACCACCACAGCAACTCGTAATAGCCAGAATTAACAGTGGCGACTTCCAGAAACGCCGATTTAATGAAGATAGACGAGTCCCGGAGAAACGATTCAACTATCTTTGGATCCCGCTACGAAATGAATCAGAAAAAACGCGGATGATTAAGAAAAACATCATTTCCACTTCGCCTACCTTGCTGCCAGTATCCGTGATCCAAGTCTCGCGCCCCGATACTCCCTGGTCACTACCAGACCGAGAGCATACAGTATTTTGTCTATTCCTAAGTATTGGAAGGCGTCTACTTTGTCCTCTGCCACTTTCAAAGCTCCATACACGTTTTTCCAACTTTCACCTTCGATCTGGAAGAGTATAAGGAATTAATTAAGTGAAGAGAGTTCTTGGTTTATAATTGAGCCCCTTTTTTAACGATGGGAAATCTTCAGACTCCCTTCCACTCTAGGCGGAGCGGAAGGGAGTGTCAGTCTCTTACTGACTAAAACCCATCCGTGTTCCTCCAAATGTCCTTTGCGTTCCAGGGCCCCGTGCGCCCCCAGTCCGGTGACTCTTTCTAACAAATTCCTCTTCTATGCTGACATTAACTCTTTGAGACAACGCGCCGTCATCCCGGACCTGGTTCTGATCGGACGGCCCCTGCTAGAAAGAGCAAGGTGGACCAACGACCTGCCAGGGTTGCGTAATTTGTTCGAAAGCCCTTTGAAAACACGGATGGGTTTTTTTAACCTTGTTAAACCCCAAAAACAACAGTTTAAATGCTTACCACATCATCAGCCTTTTCTCCCTCACAAATGACAAGGCACACGTTCAACGCAACCAGTTTGCTCTTGCCATCCTTCTCTTCGTAGCAAGCTAGTGACATCCTCTGTGACAGGTATCCCCTCCAGAAATCTGCCATACTCTGGATGCTCACTGGGTCGTCGACGAGGTCTAAAAGAAGTTTTTATATTGGTAAGTTTGAGCAGAACAGATGAATGGATGGAAGGATGTCTAACCAGTTTTCAGAGGTGACTAGAACTGACCGTGTGGCCAGGAGGTCTACCTCCTCAGGTATCAGGATTTAATGCTTTTATTTAAATAGACTTTGGTCCTTTGTGAGCTAGCTCTTGACTCCCGGCTGATGGAAAGCAAGGGATGCGGTCTACGATGGAAAGAGCGAGCCCAAAAAATCCCGTTCAGTCTTGCTTTGCATGTGGCGAGTTGGACCTAATTGCCAACTGTCAATAGATGCTTCTCTTAATGTTTTTCAAGAAAGTATTGGGAGGTTTTAATTGGAGCTTAGAGGCAAAGAAACTAAATAATTCTCGTTAAAATAAAGCATTTCGCTACTGAAAGGCAACATTTCAAAATAGTTGCTCATTATATCACGGTAGTCAACCACGGTAGTAATTACTAGACAATGAAAGTATGCAGTCATGCAAATGATGACGTATCTTAGTACTTGTGGTTGTCACATTAGCGCAAGTCATTTGGCCGATAACTGAAACTTTATGTCATTGTAATAGATAATTAGATATTACTGAAGCTATCTAGAATACCTAGGGATGTTGCCCGGGTTAGAAAATATGATTCTTTTTAGTCTGTCAGTTGGATTATCGATAAATATTGAATATGTATTTTTTTATTTTATCACATCAATAAAAAATTACGAAGATAACACGCAACAAAGATAAGGAGTAAGGGCTTGTAACGTCACTTTCCAGTAAAAAGTGTACGTGGTAAGTGACGTCACACGAGTTTTCAACGCACTGTATCGTCTTCTTTTTTTGTTTACGTGACAAAAGAAAAATACGTGTCCAATATTTTTTGATAATCTATCTGACGGTCTTATTCGTTTTTTCAGTTCAGTCTAATACTACTAGCAATTGTGATCCATTTGCACGAGGTACTGGTCCCTATCACTAGAAGGTATAGGAAGTGTGTTCGGGTCCCATCATTGAACTCATCCTTTAGGGATGGGAAATCATCAAATGACTTCTTCCGCTCTGGGTGGAGCGGAAGGGTGTGTCAGACTCTTACTGGCTAAAACCCATCCATGTTCCTTCTAAAGCCCTTTGCGTTCCAGGGCCGCGGTGACTCTTTCGAACAAATTCCGCAACCCAGGCAGGCTCTGGCCCTAGCGGGCCCTGTCTTCATTGAACCCTTCCTAAGTATAGGATGGGTTCAATGAAGACAGGGCCCGCTGCCCGAGAAATGTCCAAGCGCGAAATAAGTAGTAACTTATTTCGCGCTTGGACATTTCTCGGGATCCTGAACCTTTGGTAAGGCGTACGAGGGGTCAAAGGCAACGCGCAGAGACCCCGTTAGACGCTTTCGATGTTATCAGCCAACGATATCATATTGTCTTCCCGACAGCTATGACTGACACGTCATGAGCCCGCAGACGCACTGGTTACAGCTTCAATGGAACTTAGCTGTGGTTTACATATTGAATGTATTGTCTCTATTTGGCAAAAGCTGGTCATGTAGTTACCATAAATTGAATGAATGACTACTTACTACTAAGAGCGCACAGTGCTTCATCAGGACATAGGTTCTCCAATAGGATCTTGATAGCCTCTTCATCATCTTCTGGAGGTAGGTCTCGGATCACCCATGTGGTGCCATTATTCTCCCACTTGTCCCAAACTCTTGGGCAGGATGAGTCCCACACTCTTTTGAAGCCCATGGTTATCCTGAGAACAAATAATATTTTTGGTCAGATTTGTAGGAATGTCCAATAAGTTTGAGATTCAAACCGAGTTAGTGGGTCGTCTAGGGGCGGAGTTAACGGGGCCACAGTAGATTTTTTGGAACACATAATATATAGGTACCTTATCAAGCCATTGCCCAAGAAACTAAGTCTTCTGCCTGAGAAATATAAGATTTAAGTGAAGGTTTTGCACCAGGATTAGGTATATTTATCAAAACATTAGAATATAAGGCCATTTGCGAAATAGCGTGCGAAAGTGAGCGAAATCGTTTGTTATAAAATATTTCGTAAAATGATTGTACGTCAGTGTTTGATATGGCAAGTTTACCTATTCCTTAACTAAAACATCTTTTTAAATCGAATATACTCGGTTTCAATTTTGTTGAGATAGGTTCTAAAACAAAGTGTTGGTAACACAGAAATATATGGTTGGTAGATAACATTATTTCAACAAGAACAAAGCACTTAGCTACGGATTCTTCCTACTTATCTCGAGTATATATTATCTATATCTACACAATGTGCTTATTATAATCGTGCTATTTACAATCACAAATAAGTACCTACACTATTTCACTTCCTCACTTTAATTAATTGGCGACAAAACTTACGAGCAGATTGAAAAAAAAAACAAAATAAATATTCCACTGACCAATATAAACGGAGGAATACTATTAAACTTACTTAAGTCTTTTTGATTGCGAATTATTTGAAATTAGTCCTAAAGATTTAGACGGACTGGTAAGACGTTATATTCTAGACATTACTCGGAGTAGACTGCATCTAGACTCAGATAGTGCACAAAGCGATTTGACCTTAAGGCCTGTTCCCACTGATCGACACAATCAGTAGATATTATTTATTATGACTACGGGCCACCTTCTGAGTATTTGGAGTTAAGAACGTGTGCTAACCTACTTTAATTCCAAAGTTTGACAGGTCTTTAGGCAAGCGTAAAGGTTGACAAATACTTAACGTCAAATACTAATTCAGAAATAGAGGGTACATCTGCCAAATCCAATGATTATAAATATCACATGTGGATAGAATGGTAGGTAAGGAAAACAAAAGCCGATGTACTAAATAACATATAAGAATGTTACCTTATTTATGATAAAATTGGCACTTTATTCACTGCTCTTCAATAAACGAGACGTTAGCACTGCTACTGATACACGACTGTGTGATAATATTTGCTTCCTGACGAGAGGTTCGCCTAGACCTAGATCGAGTAAGTGCTCTCCTTAGTGTCGGCGTCCACCGAACAACATTTACGTTACCAATAAGTGCGTGTTTACATTGTTGCCAATTCAAGTACTTACCAAAAGCAATAGTTTTTTTGTAATAACTCGAAAACAACCAAACTTTTATGTTAAGAATCTGTAACACCTTGTTTGAAACTAACTAAAAATATGTTAATTCAGTTATTTTTTATTTCAACGTAAAACTAATTTGTTACTGAGCCATTTTTTCATACAATTTGACGTAAGTAAACGTTGATGTTTCATAGTTTTATAGGAAAGCCGATAATACAATTAACAAAGCCTTTTATATTACAGTTTTGCTGGTACTTACGTTTTTTTTTAATTTTTTAAATTTTTATTTTAGGAAAACTTATTGCTAAACAGATACAGGAAGTAAACGTTTAAAGAAAATATGGCCAATTAATATTTAATTACTTTTATTTTTATTATAATAATATTCGTATTAAATACTCAACTTTAATATTTAATTATATTAAAATAAAATGATATATTTTTTTAATGATTTATTTTCTTTTATTTCCTTTTTTGGTATTTTTTTAAGAACTTTTTTTTTGAACAATACAACAACAACTGACATTTACCTATGTTGGTTCGTGGACCTCGGTCTTTACTACCGCGTGTTACTCTCCTGACCTTGGTAACAAACACATAACATAAGATGAATTATAAAATATATATCTAAGCAGGTTTTTGTTTACTAACTAGCAATTAAATAAAAATATTTGGTGCCTAAATAAGAAATTGTTTCCAGACAGACCTAGTTTGAAGTCACTCTAATTGATCGACTTTTTAAGGTACTTAATTGTAATCTGTGTTGCTATGCTAGATTTAAAAGCCCATTCAAGGTTCGTTCTGTCTTTTATCCTAACTATTTGAATGTTAGTCACGTCCACTTTGGTATTTCATAGCCACTGTACCGATCTCTTCAACAAACAGCGCGTGGTATTCTAAAATTTGAAGCTTTTTTGGTGGGACACCAACCAATAGGGGAAGTAGGCTGACGTGAAGCTCGACGAGTTCTGGAGAAATGCTTGAGATGTCTTGAGTCCCGCTACAAAATTAATTATTAGAGAAGAACAGTCGAAGGGTAAATACCTAAGTAAAAACTTTATTTCCTCTTTGGGCTCTCAGGATATCGGCAGCACACGGTAAATATTGTTCTTTACTTCGATGTACTTTTTAAATAAGCACTGCATTTTCTGAAAGCAGACACTATGCACGCATGCTATGAATGTAAGCAGGGTGCTGATGGGGCTGCCCCTGTACTGCAGCGCATCAGGAATGTTCGCAGAAGTTCGCGTGGACTGCTTCTATGCGGTCATGCGGAAGCGACAGGCATCCTTAGTTCGTCGAGTGTGGGCCAGCACCAACTATATCCTGATCGTAGTAGTGAGCAGGTAGACTGCGTGCGTTTATGAACCACTGCTGCAAGGTTTTGACTGGGCCCGTGACCTTACAGTAGAGGTGTCACCAACTGTTTTTGTATTGTTTTACTCATACAGTTTCTATAGTATTGTATTGGGACCAATTACACCAAAGTAAATGAATTATTAGGCATACAAAAGGTTCAATTGCAGGTTTCTATGAGCATTTCTTGGCATTAGTAAATATTAAGTAGATAACAACAACAAAAAAGCAACAAGTAAACTAAATTCAGATAGTTATGTACGATTGCATGTACAGGCGTTCAGTTAACACAGTAATTGTGATAGCAACAACTAACGTAAAAAGTGATTGCCGAATTGTTTTATGTAGGCGCTTTATGCGGGATAGTGCTTTTTTATTTTCTTTTGTTTTTTTTAGGACAAGCCTATATCAATGCGAAATTTGTACGGCAACTAAAACAACCGCAACGCCACCTATCCTGCCAGCAACGAACTACTAACGAAATCCTACATCGCGATATCAGAGTTTTCTATACGATTAGAACATATATAACAGTCCGAATATCAACTATCAGGCAGTTATCGGACACAACAACCGTCTGGTCGGAGGATCCTCCCTTTTCAATGGAGGTTTGCAGGATTTTATACTCTGTTCCACATTCCTCTAAAAGCCCGCTACAGCTGCAACTCTTGAACGCCAAAATCAGAACAGTATCGACTACCAGAAAAGTAGTCTAATGAATTTGCACCTTTGGCTTTGAAAAGGGTACAGTTTGTATGAAAATAATAATAAAATTTATTTTAGACCAAGTCCTAATACAATTTTTGCATTCACACACTGATACATACAACTAAACTGATGCAATAAAAACGAAAAATAACATTTCTTCAATATTAGGGTTAATTATTTATTATTCAACACATTTGCTTAAAACATACATTTACGAAGCCTGTATACATTGTTCGTAAGTTAAAAATTAAGCACCATACAATGGAACGTGCGGTAAAATACTCTCGTGTACTTTACCGCACTCCTTGTTGCATGGCGCCGTGCGTATCCTTTACGGTTTTCTTTTTTTTTTCCATAAAAAAAATAAGAATTCCACCAAGGAGTTTGACATTACTAAAATAAATAAGCTGAATAATCGAAACTCCTTGGAAGCGCTTTTGCTCAATACGTTTGTCTCACTTTAATATTAAAGGGAAAATGAAACGAAAGATGTAGGTCTAATTTTCACCACGCGCACGTGGCGCCTTTTGCAAATTCGCGCTATTTTCATAAGGAACGTCACAGATTGTTGTGACTTTCCGACTGACATCTAAAAACAAAACGTTTGTTTAATTACCTAGTGTACTGTTTTCTCGCAAATGTGTTAAAAAACTTTATATGACACACGTGCGTCTCGGTAATCTTCCAAAAGTAGCTTCCAAAGGGGATGGACGGGGTGTCGAATTTTGTAAGGAAAAGTGCTAAATCTGCGAGGTCGAAGTCACGGACAAAAAGGTAGTAAAAAAAAAACAAATAAAAAACAGACAATATTTTACCAACGTTTGTCAGTTATAATGTTATTCAGGATTCTTACAATATTAAACAACTAATAAGTAAAACTAGAATAATAGTTTATGATACTAATATATAATACTGTAGCATAGCAAAGGTTATTAAATAATCTACATTGCTCTCATTATGATTTGGACAGTAGGAAGTGTATCGACGAGTTTGACCTCTTAGTTTGTTTGGATGTTTCTTCTCGCTCAGGGTATTCAGCTAGAAAACACCAGCTTCATCTAGTATAAAATGATCAAAAAAGATTGACGTCTTAAAGTGTTATTCTCTCTATCTAAACTCATCACAAAACGAATTTGAAAATTGGTGCCAAATTCCAACATTCCTTTGCGAGGATCCTGGGACCGAACATCTGTTAATGATGATGTTCCGCCATTTTTACATAGGATGCGTTGCCACAGATAATAGAGTAAAATCTGTCAAATATTTTTTTTATTCTTGAAATAGTTTTAGTTTTATCTATTTATTTAATTTATAGTTTTGTTAATCAATTAACCTTTTGAACGCCATTTTCACGTATATGTTACGAATATATGACAAAAAGTAAGGCGAATTTGTGGCGATGCGCCGGGGGCACGCCGATGCGTTTATGCTCTGGCGTTCAAAAGGTTAAATTCAAATGTTAAAGTTACATTATTTCATTAATTTTTTCGTCAGCAAATCAATCAATCTGACTGATCTGAGGTAATGACTGATCTCTTATATTATTTTCGTTGTTTGCTTTGGCCTTGTTACCAGCATAATTCACCTTTATTATTTGTTTCATTCATACTTCTTCACCATAACTTTGATAGCCCTACTCTCATCCTCAGGATAGTTAAGACCGGCTTCAGCCAGCTCCTTCAGGGTTATCGTAGCGATGGTCTCGAAGCCGGCTCTCGCTGCGCTGATCTGTGAAGCTGGGCCGGTGAAGACAGTGGATGTGCCCTTAATGCCGCTGTGGAGGGCTAGTGGTTTCCTGTAAGATAAAGTGACTTGGTCAGTTAATAAAAAAGTTTGTTTGTCAGCCATTTTGAAATTGATTTCATGCACACACAAATGGAAATTGAGATTGGAAAATTTATAAGAATGCACGCACAGTGCACACGAAGTACATAACACAATTTAGTAACTAGAGCTTCTGCCAACGGCTTCGGAAATTGTTCCAAGACATAGGATTATTTTTATAACATACTTCCGGTATAAGATATCCTATTCCAGGATATGGTCTACTCGTTTGACAAGTTTCATTCAGATCCGTTCAGACGTCGAGGCGTGAAGACGCAAACAGACAGGCAGACAGAGTTACTGTCGCATTTATAATATTAGTATGGATGTCTACAATTTACATACCCAGTTAAGTACATAATAATGTAGGTACTACATTATTCTTATACGCATTGACGTATGTACGTGTAATATAAATTGCGTCCCAACATATTCTAGCCTTGACCAGTAATCTTAATGAATAGATTATAACGATAATTATGATGAACTCTGTTAAAATCATTCTGTATGAAAATCTCGTAAGCAAAGGGAATGCGTAGGCTTTCCATTTCTAATGTAATGGATATTTTTTTAAATTATTTTTCGAGGGATTTTTTAAATCATGAGCTTCCAGAAACGTACCAGTTTACTATCCAGAGTGGCAATTTATGGTTGTAAGAGAGAATACTTCACAAAACAAACCAGTTTGAACCGCAACTTCAAAATCGTTACATATTGGCTCTAGAACATCCCATTTGAAGGAACGCACTGAATGACTAATCAACCCTGAGCCTAAGGTCAATGTAGAATTTACACGTTGCCATATGCACGATTATCAATGAGTATTGCAGCATTTGCAGCTGAGATAATTAAAAGCGAGAATGATCAAAATTAATGTGATATACGAGTATTGTCGAGCGTGCGTAAACTGCGTTGATTTGTTGAATGAATATGACTCCTTTCTTTTTTGTGGTATCTGCCATTCACCCGTTTATTTGTGGACTGTTTGCAAAGGAGTTTATCAAAATATGCGTTTGAATCAACAAGCATGTGACTATTGTAAAAAGATAATAATAATAATAATAAGTTTATTTTCAAGCAAGCAATAAATATCTTAGTCACTAGGATACAAACACTTTGAGATACAGCCTATGAACAAATACAATTCTGTGAACATCTGTGTCTGAACTAGATAACTAAATATCTGTATTTCAGACAGCAGCGCTACTTCACTGTATACAAGACAGATCACTATTGCAATAACAGAAATAATTTAAAGTTATAAAGTGTAGTAAGGCCTCCCTGTGTGTGGAGTGACAGTGTGTGTATGTGTGCGGGAGGGTGAGTATAAGATTTAACTAGTTAACTAGATAATTTTGTTCTGTAAGTAATAATGGAGACTTATATCTAGGTTCAAGTTCTTCAGTTTCATTTAATAAAACGCTTAGTGCATTACCAGATAAGGCCAATTAAGAGCGTATAGCACCATGATAATCGCTCTTACTGGTACGACATAAAGATGTAGTCCATGTCGAATTGTTGACTGTTGATACTGTACTTATACTTGTATAATTTTATTAAACACACTGTATTTTTAGTCTTATTCTAAGCTTGTCAATTATGGTCTACAGCATTCTGACATTTCGTAAACACGTGTTATTACCGAAATAGGTCTGATTAAATACAATGTTGGTCGCTTATCAGATAATGGAGACGTAATTTGGACAAAAATAGTTTCAGTAGCGGTAATAATAAGTCAAGCGATAAAACCGCGATAGGTACGTTGAGGAGCTCGTGTGTGGATGGGTGACCATCTTAACATACCGAGACTCCTCCGTGTCTCGGAAAGCAAGTTAAGCCGTTGGTCCCGGCTGTCATTTGTAGATCTTTGGCAGTCGTTACGGATAGTCAGAAGCCAGATAATCTGACAACAGTCTTGCCAAGGAGTAGGTACCGTGTTACCCAGTTAATGGGTTGTGGAGGTCTGGTAGGCAGCCGCTCCACGTAAAATACTGGTATCCAGCTGAATCCGGTTTGACTGGAAGCCGAACCCAATATAGTTGGGAAAAGGCTAGGCAGATGATGAGGTACGTCGAAGAAAATAGGTAGGTATATAACACTGTCCGAACCGGATATCGAACCGAGAATCCTCAACAGTCGCGCTTGTGACCAACGAGCGAATCGCTTGAGAAACAAAAGATAACCGCAAATATTTTCTTTATGCGATAAGCCCGCCAAACTATTCCTAACCTCTGCAAACACTGCAGGATCCAGAGTCAACAACACGGTTGGCGCAGTGGTTGAGCGATTGACTGCTCTCTGCGTGTCGCGGGTTCGATCCTCGCACGGAACTAATATTTGTATGGCCTACAGATAGTTCTTCCGGGTCTGGCTGTTTGTTTATGTGAGTTTGTATGTTTGTAAACGCACCCACGATACAGGAGAAATTCTTTGAGTGGGGCAATGTTTTTTTTTTTTAAATAAATAAATAAATAACATGCTGAATTCCTGACCACCATAAAAAAGTGTGAGTCTGACTCGCGCACCGAGGGTTCCGTACAAATTAGTATTTGGATGGTTCGTCTATTACGGGGATCGAGTCTCGACTTTAATCTAGTCTATGGTACATTACCTACTGAAGTGAATAAACTATGAAAGTTCTCTCATTACTCTGACATAAAGATAAGTAGGTAGGATTGTCGGCTATACTGGCAGATAAGGAAAATTGGAGGGAAATGGCCGCTTTCTGTGAAGCCGTGATAGTCCAGAAGGAGGCCGCCGAGCGGGATCGTGAGAGGGCTGATCCCGCTCGGAGAAGGAGGCGTCGGTGAGGCAACCGCCTCGACGCCTAAACGCCGAAACCCCGCCTGCATCATTAACGGCAGGTGGGTCTCCAGGGTCGCGGGCGCTCAGAGTGGGGACTCTGTCCGCCAACCCAGTGATCCTAGGAAAGGCGGTGGCACAGTGATGCTAAGGGGAGACCCCTTTACAGTCTCCCCAGGGATGTGCCCTAACAGGCGTTGCACAGTTGGGTTTCCGGAGTGGTCTTTTAAGAGGTAACGGAGCCCCTTCTATGTGCGGATGGTGATCACCGGGGTGGTTTTAGTAAGGTAAAAATCCCACACTCCCTGGTCTTTACCCCAAAAGTCCAGGCGCCTTTTGAAGGTTTCCTCCCTGCAAATATAATCGCAAAAGTGTGATTTCGTTTGATATAACTACAAATTTACAATTCATTTTCAGACTTTTCCGTAACTTGTGCTGTAAGACCTTTCTTCGTGCCAAATGTCATGATTCTAAGTCAACGGGAAGTACCCTACAGGTTCTGATTTACTTGCGATTATCAAAATATGTCGCAAAATTGTGTCGAACAGTCAAATTTTTTTATTGCACTGACGTTGATGCTTCATTTTTTCAGAGCTTCAAGGGACCAATGGACCATAAACCTAAGTATTTAATATTAATTTCAACGTGGTACCTCCACTCGATCCTGAAAAAAAGTCTCGTGACAGACCGACAGACGAACAACGAAGTCATCCTATAAGGGTTCTGTATTTTACCGTTTGAGTAACGGAACCCTAAAAAGCTAAGTCAATGAAGCTGTTGGTTCTGGCTGGTTGGTTGGAACTTCCACTTCCCTAACTTATCGCTCACCTTGCTGCCAGTATCCGTGATCCAAGCTTCGCTCCCCGGTACTCCCTGGTCACGACCAGACCTAGAGCATACAGTAACTTGTCCATTCCCAAGTATTTGAAGGCATCCACTTTTTCATCGGTGACTTTTACAGCTCCGTACACGTTTTTCCAACTTTCACCCTCGACCTGAAAGAGGAATTGATAAAGTGAAGAAAGTTCTACCTCATCAGCCACCATAACCAAATTGAGAACGGCCTCAATTTTTTAAATTAGTTAATCTACACTATCTAAACTAATATTATAAAGAGGAAAGATTTGTTTGTACGTTAGTTTGTTTGTTACGATTTGGCAAGGTTTATAGGGGGCGTTGAAGTTTGCGGAGTACCACTAAATCCGCGCGCACGAAGTCGCGAGCGAAGTGTTAGTAAATTATAATTGGGGAATTATCTAGTCCCAGTCAAATGATTTGTAGATTAATACAACAGGTCAGTTTGACCCTCATCAGTCTGTCACTCAGTTTGACTCACATCTCACAAAATTACGCTCGTTTGGCCTCGCCTTATAACAGATCCTTTTCAAGTAAGCTTTAGTTAAATCTACTCAAAACAAGGCCTTATCCAGGGAAACTTGTCGTCACTTAATAATATAATAATAATGTATTTATTATTTCACAAACTAGGTGGTAAACATGCTTAGTACAAAGTTATGTGCAAGATTGAACAGATGATGTACTGCTGGTACTTGAAAAAGGAAACCCTGAGCTATAAGTACCAGCTGTGTACCAAGGGACACAGTGAGTGCAGTTCATGATATTACATGCAGACATGTTAGATAAAGTTGCCGAGACAATAATATTACTTTTATTAATAAATACGGAAAACAAAATTTCTAAAGAGTAGAATCGCTTGAACTAGTAGTAAACTAAGCTTGTGTGAGTGGGGGAGTGGTTATTTGTGTGTGTGAGTGTTGGGCGTGTGTGTGTATAGGTGTATGTGTGCGTGTGTATATGTGTTTGTTACATTAGTTATTTAACTGGATGAAGCAGATTCTCTGTCTGATCATAGATACTTTGATGCTATACGTCTTAGATTCCCTGGATTTGACCTTAATAAGCCCATTAAAAGGCCAGGATGGGCATGATAGTTAACAAGTTAAATGCTTACTACTTCATCAGCCTTTTCTCCCTCACATATGACAAGGCACACGTTCAATGCAACCAGTTTGCTCTTGCCAACCTTCTCTTCGTAGCAAGCTAGTGACATCCTCTGTGTCAGGTATCCTCTCCACACTTCTGTTATACTTTGCATGCTGACTGGGTCGTCGACGAGGTCTGAAAGAAACATGTTTACATTGGTAAGTTATCTAGGTTCCTGACAGAGTTGCGGGATTTGTTCGAAAGAGTCACCACGGCCCTGGAACGCAAAGGGCTTAAGATGGAACACGGATGGGTTTTAGTCAGTTATTCTGAGACGGAAGAATTCAGAATTCATTTGATGATTTCCCATCCTTAAAAAAAAAGGTAATTAAGTTAATTACCTAGATCAGATAGATGGATGGACGGATGTCTAGGCTGTTTTCAGAGGTGCCTTGCCTAAACCTGAATGTGTGGACAGAAGGTAGACAGGATTTCATCATCATACCAGCCGAAAGTCGTTCACTGCTTCACATAGGTAAAGGGGGGGATGAGTTTACCATAATCACCACGCTTGGCAGGTGGGTTGGCGAGCGCAGGGCAGTTATTGCAACTATTACAACGACTACAGCTGCCTATTCTCTGGTGAGTCCCTTATTCGTCTCTTACGACAGCCACGGGAAATTATGGGATGGTGCTATTCTTTTACGTCCGAGACCACGCAGACGGTATTTCATGCTTTTATTGAAAGCGACTTTGGTCCTTTTTGAGCTAGCTCTTGACTCCCACCTGATGGAAAGCAATGGATGCGGTCTATGAAAAACATTAAAAGAAATATCTATTAAATTTACAGTAAAGTTGTTGGCAAATAGGTCCTACCACATATAACTCGTCACAATACAAAGCAAGACAGAATGGGAATCGTAGACTACGATGGAAAGAGCGAGTCCAGAAGATCCCTATTCAGTCCTGCTTTGCATTGTGACGCGTCATACGTTGTAGGACCTATTTGCCTGACGGGGTCCGCTAGGGCCAGAGCCTGCCAGGGTTGCGGAAATGTTCGAAAGAGTCACCGCGGCCCTGGAACGCAAAGGGCTTTAGAAGGAACACGGATGGGTTTTAGTCAGTAAGAGTCTGACACGCCCTTCCGCTCCACCCAGAGCGGAAGAAGTCATTTGATGATTTCCAATCCATAAAAAAAAGGACCTATTTGCCAACAACTGTTAATAGATATTTCTTTTAATGTTTTACAAGACAGATTTGGGTGGTATTATTGGAGCTTAGAGGCAAATAAACTAAATAATCCGGAAAATATGAAAAAATACATTTTGTAGCCATATATTTTAGGCTTGTGTTTAAACGCCTTCCATAAAAAGCACCTATTTTACTACCAAAAAATTCTAAATACCTGTCAGAATGGATAAATGCTCACCAAATTGTGTTTCATAAAGTATTGTAGAAATGTTCCTTATTATTCTATGGCTTGGGTTTAATGATGAAGATTCACCTATATTGTATGATATTGTGCAAAGATGTATCTCCAACAATAGGCTTGTAACGTTATAAAATACTAACATAGTTTTTTAAGATATCTTTTTTACTAACCATAGGGGTTAGTAAAAAAGATATCTATCTAGGATGTACTTGTCCGAAATAAAGATTATTTTATTTTATTTTATTAAACGCCTTCCATAAAAAGTACCTATTTTACTACCAAACAACTCAAAATACCTGCCAGAATAGATAACCGCTCACCAAAAGGCGAAGTCGAAGCCTAGCTTCGCGGGGCTCTATGGTTTAAAAAAAAACAACCACGCTGTCCCCTTGACAGCGTGGTTTGATTCGCTCGCTTCGCTCGCTCACTAGACCCCGCCATCCCCTTCTAACCTAACCTGTCCGAGTCGAGGTGCCCCATATCCCGAGCTCGCTTAGCTCGCTCTTGCATCTAAGTTCTCCTAGTAACAGAAGTAGCATTGTATTTCAGGGAAACAAGATTTGGTGAGCATTTATCCATTTTGGTAGGCAAAAAAATATAAATACAAGACGTACAATTATTCTGATGATTGAATTATTATTTTGGAACTTAAAATGTTCTTTAGGCACCTCGGGATGTATGAGTGCGTTTATTTAATTTGAAGTTAACATGGTTTACTTGGTAGGCGTATAATTGGAGCCTATATTTTATCACGTATCAAAGTGCGCAAGACTAGTCGTTAAAATAAGAATACATTGCCTCTGAAAGGCAACATTTCAAAAACAGTTTGCTGATTATATCACGGTAGTCAACCACGGTAGTAATTATTAACAATGAAAGTATGCAGTCATGCAAATGATGACGTATCTTAGTACTTGTGGTTGTTACATTAGCGCAAGTCATTTGGCTGATAGGAGGAGCTCGTGGCTAAATAATAACAGCCGCATGGGTCGATCTTCAAGGTTAAGCAACGCTAGCCGAGGTTGGTCTGTGGATGAATGACCATCATAAACTTTTCCGGGCTCGGAAAGCACGTTAAGTAGTTGGTATCGGCTATAATTTTGTAGATCTTTGGCAGTCGTTACGGATTGTCAGAAGCCAGAAAATCTGACACCAGTCTTGCCAAGAAGTACCGTGTAGGAAGAAAGAAAAGAAGGAAGAAGAAGCCGCTCCACGTAAAATACTGGTATTCAGCTGAATCCGGTTTGACTGGAAGCAGACCCCAATATAGTTGGGAAAAGGCTAGGCAGGTAATGAAAATATGTTGTCATGTCAACGATTTTGTACTCAGATACTAGTGGTTGTTACATTGGCGCAAGTCATTGGGCTGATAACTGTAACTTTGTGTCATTAATCTATATCTATACTTATATTATTATAAAGTGGAAAGATGAAATCTTGCCAAGTGGAAGTTGGACTTGCACACGAAGGGTTCAGTACCATAAACCGAAAAAAAAACATGTTTTTGTAGTGGTGCCTTTTATTTTTAATTTTATTAATTTTTTATTATTTGTAATAGCGGCAACAGAAATACGTCATCTGTGTAAATTTCAACTGTCTAGCTATCATGGTTCATGAGATACAGCCTGGTGACAGACGGACATTGTAGTCTTATTAATGGATCCTATTAATAAGACTACAACGTTTTTATCCTTTGGGTACGGAACCCTGAAAAGGTGAGAAGTAAAGTTTTTCAAACTCTGCCGTGCAACATATCAAATCCCTCTCTTTGTTGGGTTTCAATATTTTTTTTCATTATTTTAACCTTTTGAACGCCATTGTCATATTTACGTGACAAACACGCGCGCGCCCTGTACACCAAACGACACAAATATATGACGAAAAGTACGGTGAATTTTTGGATTTGCCGTACAAAAGGTTAATTTTGAAGTTATTAAAGAAAACGTCATTCCCCTTATCTCCAAAACTGCTAAGCCTAAAATTGTTGATGTCGATGGATGGAGATAGGTCAAAGAAAAGGTAGTCAGATTTTATGAAGAGTGAAGTGACGTGCAACTGCGTGACGACTGACAGGACAGAATGGAGGAAAAAATCGGGTTTCGCCCTCAAGTAACATGGGACAGGTGCAGGAAGATAATAACGTTCCCGTGGAATAATTTTCATTTTCATGCGTGTAACACCGATGCACTGGCGTCATGTTCGTGAACGGGCGCCGTCAGTGGAGACTGGTCATTCATTCTAATATTTGATACTACAAATTGTTCTTTCTTTCTTTACATTGTTTTCGTATATAGAAGCAACACGGAGAATTAATGTAACCAGAATTTTTGTAAACATAAAATGTTTTAAAAGAGTGTCCGTGGAGTTTCTTGCGCTTTCTTCTCCATAGAGATCTACGCTTTGGAACGTACAAATAGCTTCATGTTTTTGACGGACTGACTTTGAAAATTCAAAAGTACCCGTTTATGGTTTATTTAAAATAAAATGAATGAATGACTACTTACTACTCAGAGCACACAGCGTTTCGTCTGGGCAAAGATGCTCCACCAGGATCTTGATAGCCTCTTCATCATCTTCGGGAGGTAGGTCTCGGATCACCCATGTGGTGCCATTATCCTCCCACTTGTCCCAAACTCTTGGGCAGGATGAGTCCCACACTCTTTCGAAGACCATGGTTCTCCCCTGAGAGAAAAAAATTGGTTGTCCGTAAAGTCGGTTTACGGACGATAGTTTAACGTGACAACGTCATAACAAAATATTGATGAATTTATCGTAACGTTACAATGAGCGTAACGTTACAATGAGCGTAACGTTACAATGAGTTATCCTTTTTCGTGCGTGCAGCCGGCGTTCATCGATTTATTAGACGTTGTTACGTCAAAAAAAATATAACTCTGAGTCTGTGATTCCTCATAGCTACAACTTTGGGGTCGTTAAGTCAAGAGTAAACAGGTTATTTCTAGGCAAGCGTGCTCCATCGTCCACCACATCGTCGCTTTCCATTAGGTGAGATACCTATCAATGATAAAAATATTAAGAAAAGGCTTGGAGTGTTTCAAATTCAGACCTGGTCAAAGTAGAAATGTTTATAGGTAACCCATAGTACCTAAGGAAATCTTTCAAATTCAAACCGGGCTATAGATGCATTAACCTTTGAACGCCATTGTCACGTATACATGACAAGTAAGTGCGTGCCCTGTATGCCAGACGTCGCAAATATGTGACAAAAAGTACGGCCTATTTGTGGCTTGGCGTCGGGGGCACGCCGATGCGTTTATGCTCTGGCGTTCAAAAAGTTAAATCTATTAATGCGTGAAGCAAAAACATTGTTCCCCTTTTTACGAAAATAACGTGAATATGAAATTTGGCACAGTTAAAGTTTATATAGGAGTGTGCAGAGAACTAATTTTTTTTTTCTAAATCATTAAATTGGTCGAATGAATTATGGTCGAATTTCGACCACTGGGTAACCACTACTTTTTAACCGACTTCAAAAAAGGAGGAGGTTATTATTAAAGCTGATCAAGCCATAAGCAAAGAAAATAAAACTATGTCAGAAATATAGGATTTCAGTGAAGGTTCTGCCCGCGACTTCGTACGCGCATATCCCGTATTTTCCCGTTTCCGTATAGCCTTCCAATATCACATGTGGATAGAATGATAAAGAAAAACAAAAGCCGGTGAGTACACCGGCTTTTGTTTTGTAATTTTTTTTTATTTTTTTTAGTAAAAGTATATATTATTATTTTTCTAATATTATTATTTAAGTAGTATGATATTAATTTTAGTCATATTCATGTATAGTATATTATATTTAAAGTTTTTTTTTTTTTTTTCTTATGTTAGCAAAACTTTTACACACGATGTCTACATCTCTTTTATTCGACTCTCCTTTCGCAGGTATGCTGGAAGAGATTTCTTTAGAAATAAGCATCACCTTTGTACCTATTTTTCTGTTCCCTTCTTCTTATCTATTTGTTTAATGAGTGTACATAAACTGTTAAATAAATAAATAAAAAAAAAAAAATACATAAAAAAAATGTTACCTTATATTTGATAAAATTGACACTTAATTCACTGTTGTTCAATAAACGAGACGTTAGCGTTGTTACTGATACACGACTGTGTGATAATGTTTGCTCCCGGACGAGAGGTTCGCTGAGACCTAGATCGAGTAAACGCTTGCCTTAGTGCCGGCGTCCACCACGTTTCGTTTAATAAAACTATCTTTCAAGCGTAAGCGCGATCTACACGACGACTTTACGATGTTAATTTTAGTACGTACCAAAAGTCCTCGTATTTTAATATAAACTCAAAAGCAAATAAATTATTTTATTTTATCACACTCCATTTTAACAAATACTTTTTTTTTGTAATTTAATTAAGCGTTTACTTACCTACTACATGCTATTTAAATCCGACTAAAAAAGTCTAATTAGTCCGTCAGATAGATTTCCAAAAAATATTGGACACATATTTTACTTTTGTCACAAAAGTAAAATATGTGTCCAATATTTTTTAAAACTACTTAACACTTTTACTTTACTTATTACTTTTAATACTTTTTTAACTTTTCAAATTTCAATCCAATATTTTAAACAAAAAATGAAGACGATACAGTGCGTTGAAAACTCGTGTGACGTCACTTACCAATGCACTTTTCACTGAAAAGTGACGTCACACGCCCCCACTCCTTAACTTTGATGCGTTTCATCTTCGTATTTTTTATTGGTTTGATAAAATAAAAAATACATTTCTAATATTTTTCGATAATCTTACTGACGGAATAAATAGAATCATATTTTTTTTAACCCAGGCAACATCCCTGTTAACGTATGTAAGTAAATGTCGACTTTAAATCCATGGGAAAGCCGAAAACAAAATTCAACAAGCGTATGGTTAATTTCCCCATAAAAAAACTTTAATAATTTAGTTTTTCTAGTACATAAGACAAGATATAATTATGCAGACAACCTTATAATTATGCAGACAACCTTATAATTATGCAGAAAACCTTATAATTATTCAGACAACCTTATAATTCATCATCTTCCTGCCCTTATCCCATGTTACTTGGGGTCGGCGCAACACGTTTTTTTTCTTCCATTCTGTCCTGTCAACCGTCACGCTTTTCTTTCATATCACTCCTAAGACAATCCATCCATATTTTCTTTGGCCTCCCTCTCCCTGTCTATCCATCAACATTTATATTCATAACTCTTTTAGTTACGTGCATTTCATCCCTCCTCTTCACATGACCATACCAAGATAAGCGGTTCCCTTTCAATCTTTCCGTTATTGGCGCCACTTTTAAGCTACCTCTAATGAACTCATTCCTCACTTTATCCATTCTCGATACTCCACACATCCATCTCAACATTCTCATCTCCGCTACATGCAATCTTTTCTCATCCGTCTTTTTCACAGCCCAACATTCTGATCCATACAGTACGACAGGTCTTATCACGGACTTATAGATTTTCCTTTTTAACTCGAGGGGCATCCGTGGGTCGCAAATTGTTCCAGTGACCTGTCGCCATTTCATCCATCCTGCGTTGATCCGGTGCGTTACGTCTCGGTCTATATCGCCGTCCCCCTGGACAAGCGACCCGAGGTACCGAAAGTCGGAGCAGATCGGTATAGGCGTTCCGATGAGAGCTACAGGTATAGGACTGGAGAGACCGCCGAAATCGCAGAAAAGGTACTCTGTTTTTGTTCTGCTCAATTTCAGGCCAACACTCTCCAGTCTTTGCCACCACGTCTCCAATCTGCCCTGGACCTCTAGGCCGCTTTCGGCAACTAGCACAATGTCGTCAGCAAACAGCATGCACCAGGGAGCCTCTTCCTGAATGTTCGACGTCAGAGCGTCCATTATTAACAGGAAGAGGTAAGGGCTAAGAGCCGACCCTTGGTGCAAACCGACTGCCACACTGAAGCTGTCAGTGGTGCCCACTACAGACCGATCTTGGGTACTGCATCGACTGCAGACAACCTTATAATTATGCAGAAAATTTAAAACGTTTGATAAAGCTTATCTTTTTTGCTGTTTGATGAGTAGGCATGTAAAAAGATTATGTTTTTTTATAATCATGATTTTGTGTATCGTTTGCATTATGCGGTTATTCGCTTATCAGAAACAAGTATAGACTTGAAGTCACATTGTTTCCATGCGGACGAATCGTGGGCGCACGCATGTGTGTGTAAAATTGTATTACGATTTTCAGGCTGGTCACCATTTTATCAGTTATAAATAAAATCGTAGAAAAGTTTATTGTGAATCAGGTTATTGCGAACGGTCATTGACGGCGTCGTCGGGGAGCCTAGACACGTCACGTGTGTCTCACTAATCACTTTTAACCTACTGCATAACATCTTGGGAGGGGGGGCGCCTAAATATACAATATTGGAACTGGAGAGAACGCAGAGAGCCATTTTGAAGGTGTCTTCCTTCCTACCATTCCAATATCCGACAGCACTTTTATATAAAGAGGCTAAGGTCCTAACCGTTCGCCAGCTGTTTATATTACAAACAGTCTTAAGGCCGCTTTCTATATTCAATCCCAATCCTTAATTTGCTGGTCGAGATTGATATTTGAATCCATTTCCTACTTTTAGTATTTCAATAACCGATCGAAAACTCGAAACGCCGATCTTTTTTTTCAATCCATCTTTGGGAGGGCGGATCGGATTTTTAGATTGGTATTTGTATGAAAATGACAGTTACGCGATTTCTTTAACCGATCTCTGATTTTGACAAATCGATTTTTGAACGTTATCGATCTTTATTTGCGATCCTCAAATATTGACCGATTGTACTGTGCAAATGGAAATTAGTGGTGATTATCGTGCTCCCCTCGATTAAGGAGAGCAGCTCTTTCGTCTCTTCCTTCGAAAGAGGTTTGGTTTTATACTACAAACAAATAAAATAAAGCTTTTGGCATTTCGCGCCATTTCGTAATTTCCATTTACTAAAATGGAAATTACGAAATGGCGCGAAATGCCGCGTCCCCAAGCATTTATCTTTTACAGCAAGGAAATAATACATTTGTGTAAATGTTTATTGCACAATTATTAAAAACTTAAACCCAACTACGATGAAAACGCCAAGAAGGTATTATAAACTAGACAGACATACCTAGTAACACTAATTTGTTTCACCTTATAATTACATATTGTTGATCCTTTGAGGGGAAAGGCTTCTGGGTTTTAGATGTAGGTATGTTATAATTATTTACTTACAGTTTCTGGCTCCATTTTTTTCTCTTTTCTTTCAAAGAAACAAACAAATTCGTGAACGATAATATTTTGTCAATGTCGAATTGACGCTCCGTTTTGAATGACTGACGCGTGACGTTCCGTTACTTTTCAACAACACTTTAAGTTTTACTAATCTCGACGTATAAGTATTTAAAATACTTTACCGTTGCGACTTCGCATTTAATTGTTACTGTGTATGCAATACCTTGTGATTATACATAAAATAGATTAGTTTTAATAAAATACTTAACCACGATTTTATTCATTAATGTCACTGATGTACTTTTACTGCGAATGCGTGAAACAAAACGTTTAGGAGGACGCAAATTTATGACCAATCCCTTTTTTTATGGATTCGGAGGCGTGATCGGCATATTGAAATGCAGATTCAGCATCAATCGAGAGATCAGATAAAATCTGGATTCGTAAGAATCTTAAATTCACGATCGAATATTGAAAGCGGCCGTTAAAACAGCATGGACTTATTTCTTTCAACCCCTTACTATCACATGGTAAAAGACGATTTGATCCCATTGACCGCCATCACAACCGGTTCACTACTATCTTCTCTAAACGCTTCTTTTGCCACCTAGGTCGCTTCCTATACAATAACATAAATAGGAAGCTGTCTTTTTACAGTCTTACCAGCAAAAAGTGCAAATCGAATGTAAGAAATTGGCTCCAGGAACTAAACTATGACGACACGGAAAAACTTCTTGCTTCCCTGATATAATTTCTTAAATTATAACTCTCTCACACACACATACACACATACACTCACACAATTAATATTCACGCAAATAGTAACACCAATTTAATTATTATTATTTTTTCTTTTTGTAAACATGCTTAGTCATTAACAACCTGCCGCACTTAGTAATATGTGAGTACATAATAATTTATAAAATGTAACCATTTCCGAATGAGAGGGAGTCCTGGTGTCCTGAAATATAGGCTTTTTGTCTAGCTTAGGCACCAGTCTCCCACAATATAATTGTAAAACTGTAGTTATGTACTCTAGTCTTGATACTATGTACGTTATATTGTGGTGAGAAATAAATCTTTATTATTATTATCAAATGGGCTCACGACAATGGCCGATCTACGATCTCCTTGTAACAAAAAAATCAAACGTCCACCGCGCATAGTGGGGCATAGCTATGAGTGTTTGCTCAGTGGTGGACTGACGATGTGTCAGTGTGCAAATATTGAGGTGGTGGAGGAATACAGGTACTTGGGTTTAGTCTTAGACAACAGCTTCTCATGGAAAACACACATTATACAATTATGTGACAAACTCAGATACGTGCTTGTGAAGTTCCACCACCTTAGTTTTGTGCTGGATAGGGAAATATTGTTCTTGGCGTACTATGCACTGGTGGACTCACTGCTTTCTTATGGGCTGGCATGCTATGGAAATACATTTAAGACATATATGGACAAAATAAAAAAAATACAAATCAGATTCATGAAACTATTAGTAGATAAAACACGAAAAAACGTTGTAAAAGTGGTGATTACGAAGAATTATTTTTAGAATGTAAAATGCTGCCGGCTCATGAGAGGGTAGTGTTGTCAGTAGCTTTAGAACAGTATGGTAGGGATATATTTAAAAACAATATTATACGTACAAGATCTCATAGGAAGAATAATATTAAAAGGTTTGTTGAACCCACTTGTAATAGCTATTATGGTCGAAGATGTAGAAAGTTTTTAGTTCCAACTATTAAAAAAAAAAATACATTAGTACCTCTTCAATGTGTTTTGTCAAAGCAGTGATGCTGATAAAAAAAAAAAAAAAAAAA
>NDFZ01005068.1:127225-172725 GCA_002192655.3 Mamestra configurata | reverse complement strand
AAAAAAAAAAAAAAAAAAAAACTTATACTTTTGTGTGTATCTGTTTACATGCGCAAACAGCGATGTTGAGAAGATAAATAATTAATATTATTAATAAAAATCTTGTATTTTTGTGTGTATTTGTTTATATTTGTGCTAAAGAAAAGGAGCTACATCTGCCAACAAGCTGCTTTGCAGTTCGGCAGAGGTAATAATTATATTGTTAGCAATGTATAATAAATAATAAACACTTTTTAATTATTTTTTTTATGTGCTACTAGATAATATTAACAGGATTTGGTTAAATTATCAAAATATCTCAGAAGACTTATAGGGATATATTAATTCAAACTTAAAATATTTTACGTAACATAAACCTCCATAAACACATTTGAAACGTTAAAAGTTGTTGTGTGTCCATTGCACTGTTTCAATTGATTGTTTCCATTTTTATTTATTAAAACAACAACAATTAACACTTATGCTGGTTCGTGGACCTCGGCCTTTACTGCCGCGTGTTACTCTCCTGTCCTTGGTTACAAACACATAACATAAGGCGAATTATAAATGGTATAAGCAGGGTGGACCTTTTTAAGAATTATTTAATTCGTTTTTGTTTACTAACAACCAGTTTACTATTGGTATATTTTCTGCTGGTTTAAGTATCAAAAACAGATTATCCGGCCGGCAATTAGATTAAAGTATTATTAAAATTAAAATAAAACAAGATAATAAAAAAAAATTCACCGCCTTAGTATATGCAGCCCCGGACAAACAGACACAACAGTGGCGATCACTTGATAAGCTGACGTGAAGCTTAACGAGTTCTCAGGAGACGCTTGTAATGTCTTAAACCTCTCTACAGAATTAATCGAAAAAAAACGGCGTATGGGTTAATAAGAAAAAACATAAATAGGGTATTTGACAAAAAAAAAACGAATGTCCGTCAGATAGATTTCCAAAAGATATTGGACACGTATTTTTTCTTTTGTCACGTTAACAAAAAATTAAGACGATACAGGTCGTTGAAAAGTCGAATTCATTAACCAGTACACTTTTTACTGAAAAGTGACGTTACAAGCCCCCATTTGTTATATTTGATGCGTTTAATCTTCGCATTTTTTATTGATTTCATAAAATAGAAAAACATGTCCAATATTTTCGATAATCTAACTGACGGACGAATCATATTTTTTTAACGTAGGCAACGTCCCTATTCCCCTTTCGACTCTTGGGATATAGGCAGCACTCGGTAAATAGTGTTTCTTCCTTCGGTGTCCTTCCAGAAGAAGTACTAGTCATTCCCCACTGCATTTTCTGAAACCGGACATTATGCTCGCATGCTATAAACGCATTCAGGGTGCTGATGTGGCTGCCCC
Source organism: Mamestra configurata (assembly GCA_002192655.3). NCBI lineage: Eukaryota > Metazoa > Arthropoda > Insecta > Lepidoptera > Noctuidae > Mamestra > Mamestra configurata. The sequence goes on along the minus strand of NDFZ01005068.1, from coordinate 171,367 downwards.
TGTACTGCAGCGCATCAAAGATGTCCGCAGAAGCTCCCGTGGACTACTTCTACGCGGTCATGCGGGCCAGCACCAACAGTATCCTGGTCGTAGTAGAGATCACGATATACTGAGATGGAAAACTACTGCTGTAAGGTTTCACCGGGCTTATTTTTATTCAGGTTAACCAACAATAAAATCGTTCACAGCAGTACATTAGCAGGTTGTTATTTAGAATTGAATACAATTGCGGGTGCAACAATTAATTATAAGTTAAAACCGCTAGCACAAAAAACAGAGGTAAAACCATTAATTATTAAATTAAATTAAATTACAATAGATTCATTAAAATATAAGTGAACATAATGTGAAAATCAAATTAATAACTTAGAACATAAACTAGATAAAATAAAATAATAATTGATTTGAAAATTAGATTATTTATTAGACTAAAATAAATTAAATTAAATTGACAAAATTTTAACGAAATTAAACAACAACAAAATACGAAATACTGGAGGTGGTAAGGTAAAAGACTATAAAAATCCAATTCTATCACAAACACAAGAAATAATAATTATTATTAAAAAATAATATAAACAAAAAAACAAAACTTACAATAGTAATGTCACTTAACTATTCGTTTATTGTTTTACTAACGTAGTTTGTAAGTAGGTAAATTGTATATTGAAACACTAACGGACTCTGCTAGTGCTACTTAATATTAATAAGATAAATAAAACTATATTTGAGATTTAAACTTCATAATATACGCAATGCGAAACACGGGATCGAGAGAATTGGTTAGGTAAAAATCTAGATGTGAAAAGGTTAGGAATAGGGTTTATACTACACCTGCTTAGAAAGTACCTTGATACTTTATCAAATTTACGGTAGAAAGTACGTCATTGCATATCGAACAAATATGCGGGGAGAAAACGCATCTGAGCGGGAGAGAAAAGTGTATGAAAATCCATTTCTTACGTGGTTTTTCTTTTTTAATTTTGGGTAAGACTATGCGCCGGTAACCTAAATATCAAAAGCCAAAAAGTTTTTACAGTGAGTTTTTATCTCCAAGTTCGCAAAATGACACTGGCCACTAGCTGTGTGTTGGATGGTGTCGGGCTGGCAGTGCGACCCTGCGGCGGCAGGATAAACAATTTGAAAAAAGAACATGTGAAAATTGCAGACGCCATTGGCGCCATTTCCAATTTGTGTGTTGTTTGAGGATTCAGTTTTAACTGCAACAATTTCAATATAAATTTCAATTAGTAAAGATTTCGTTTTTTATTTTCCTTCTAGGTGTAGTATAAAGCACTATGTATCACTCGAGAGAAACTGCGATTCCCGATCTTGGGTGTTTTAAAGCCCTCGCCTACGGCTCGGGCTTCAAACGACACCCTCGACGGTAATCGGTCACTTTCTCCTCTCGGTGAACAATGTACTATTACTCTCCTTGGGCTAGACCTCCGGTTCACGATGTCCCCAAAGGCTCCCGAAGGAGCAAGAGGCAACAGCAGTTCCTTTTCTTCTCTTGACCGGTGGCTCGCTTGGTAGGTATTGACAAAATGGCGGCTGCCTCGTGTTCGTGCGACGCCCGCAAAACGACCTTTTCTTGACAGTTATCGATTGTTATTGAAGATCGCAGACCTGTCACGGTCGCCAATTTTGTTTATAAATTAAACAAACTGCTTTTCTCCCCAAAACTTGTATTAAATAAGGTTACAGAGTTTAACTATTGTTGAGCACGTTTTCTATGATGTCGGTCGGTGGTACCGGTTTTTTTTTTTTAAGGATTGTAAATCATCAAATGACTTCTTCCGTTCTGGGTGGAGCAGAAGGGCGTGTCAGACTCTTACTGACTAAAACCCATCCGTGTTCCTTCTAAAGCCCTTTGCGTTTCGGGGCCGCGGTGACTCTTTCGAATAAATTCCGCAACCCTAATGTTAGGTTGGTTTTGTGTAGGCCAACAAGTTGTGTCATTAGCGAGGAACGAAGGCCAATAAAGGAAAGACAATATGGTATCTCTAATTAAAATATTCCTTTTGTCGTTTGTTACCGCCTTGTATTGCATACCAGCTTTATTCTTCACCATATCTCATTCAAACTTCTTCACCATAACCTTGATAGCCCTACTCTCATCCTCAGGATAGTTAAGACCGGCTTCAGCCAGCTCCTTCAGGGTTATCGTAGCGATGGTCTCGAAGCCGGCTCTCGCTGCGCTGACCTGCGAAGCCGGGCCAGTGAAGACTGTGGATGTGCCCTTAATGCCGTGGTGGAGGCTTAAGCCTTTCCTGTAACAAGAGCTTTGTTGTTAGCTGCCATTCACCGTTTTACTTTTGGATTGCTTAATGAACGTTTGCAGACGAGTGTTAGAAATCCCCCAGAGAACCAACAATCATGTGACTAATTGTAAAAAGATTATTCAGTTTTTATGGAACATTACTATCTCAAATTCTTGAGTTTAATAAAACGCTAATTACTTGATCAGATAAGGCGAATTATGCGAGTACAGTACAACGTAAATTCTTCTTACCACTGATATTTGGTTGACTGTACCGCTTGTATTTACATATTTTGAACATTCATACTTTAAAAGTTTTTATTTAGTGTTAATATAAATATAATCTAAAATGGGATTGGGCATTCCACATTTATAGGACGCACGAGGACAGATGGGCCGGGATCGCCAAACAGTGGGTGCCTGAAGATGGACGTCGCAACCCAGGCATTCCTAAAAAACACTGGCATGATGACTTGGGCTCATTCCTGACAGACTGGCTGGAAAAGCAAAAGAAGAGTTAGCTGGAAAAATGGAGGAGGCCCTAGCCCAGCAGTAACACAACACAAGCTATTAAAAAAAAACTAAATACATAATTATGTAGGTACATAAAGCCTAATTATTTTAGAAATTTTATGAACACACGAGGCATATAAAAATATGTATAATATTTTTAGCTTGGGTGTCTGATAACGAGGCTCTAGATAAAATGACTTAATCTCTGTCTTAGCGATTATCCAAATACTCAAATTTTATAGAATTGACCACATCTCATTTCGGCAGCGAATAGTCACATGTCATTTCGGTAGCGCATAGTCACATGTCATTTCGGTAGCGCATAGTCACATGTCATTTCGGTAGCGCATAGCCACATGTCATTTCTGTCGAACACAGTGGTAGTCAACCACATATATTTTTGACTTTTCGACCGTATGGGGACCGAACCCCTTGCTCATAAGTTGCGATCGCGAAAACAGGGCAGTCGGATGAAACAAACAAGATAATAAAAATATTGGCTTACCTTGCTGTCAGTATCCGTGATCCAAGTTTCGCTCCCCGATATTCCTTGGTCACGACCAAACCTAGACCATATAGTGTCTTGTCCAATCCCAAGTATTTGAAAGCGTCCACTTTTTCTGTTACTTTCACAGCTGCATACGCGTTCTTCCAACTTTTACCTTCGATCTGAAAGAGCAGGAATTGATTAAGTCAAGACATTTCTTGGTTTATAATCGAGCCTCTGCTAGATAGATGTGTTTTCTATCCTACATACCTATGCGTGATGCGGCTGCGCAAGGCGGGCCAATAACCTGGTAAAGATTGCAGGAATACGAAGGATGCGAGAAGCATAAGGTCGGTCGCCTAGACTGACCAAATCATCAATCGATCATCAGTTGATGGTAGAAAGTATCAATCGACATCGACCCACATACGTACTACACCAATTCAATGCCAGCCTGCCACACGAATCTACCAACGTCAATCGACGGCATCAATGTCATAGAACGACAATTTATCGATTGCAACAGGTAAGGTGGGTAATGTTAGGTGGAGTAAGGCGGTAATCGAGTGGCGTCCGCGGACTGGAAGAAGAAGTGTCGGTCGTGATGAATATGACGGGCAGGTGACGTGGTTGCTATCGCGAGAAGAACCCGTATGAAGCAATCAAAATAACGTGGGTATTGGCACAAGTAAAGAGAGGCTTATGCTCAGCATTGGGTGAAGTAGAGCTGTGGATATGCTGAGTCCTTAAAAGGCCAGGATAGACATGATAGTTAATATGTTAAATGCGTACCACATCATTTGCCTTTTCTCCCTCACAGATGACAATGCACACGTTCAACGCAACCAGTTGGTTCTTGCCATCCTTCTCTTCGTAGCAAGCTAGTGACATCCTCTGTGATAGGTATTTCCTCCAGAAGTCTGCTATACTGCGCACGCTTACTGGGTCGTCAACGAGGTCTGGAGAAAAGTTGTCGGTATTGATAAGCAGAACATGAAATCCTAACCAGATATTATGCCTGTATACCCTGAAAGATTTTTACTTACTACTGAGAACACATAACGTTTCATCTGGACAGTAGTTTTCCACCAGGATCTTGATAGCCTCTTCATCATCTTCGGGAGGTAGGTCTCGAATCACCCACGTGATACCATCATCCTCCCACTTGTCCCAAACTCTTGGGCAAGACGAGTCCCACACTCTTTTGAAGCCCATGGTAGTCCTGAGAAGAAAAAAAAAATGAATTAAAACATTGCCTGAAGAGTTTCAAATTCAGACTGGGCTAGAGTTGATCTGTTTGAAGGTAACGGTACGTAACGGTAAATAGTTTCAGATTGACACTTTCGTTTCGAGAATTTTATGGAACTCGTATACCGCCGGAGAAAATAAGACTTTATCTAGGATATAAAACATAAAGAAGAGATTTAAGTGGTTTTTCAGCAGGAATATCTATTTTCATTCATGTAAAAGGCCGTTGCGTTAGGTATTGTGAACGAAAAAATAGTAGTTTATTAAACTGCCATATAACAAGTTATTAAAATACAATGTGGAGATATCGATACAACAATAAATGAAAACACGGGTAATACTGGTTCATAGGAATATTTTGAAACTATTATAAATCCTGTCACCGAAATTAAAAATAAACTTCCCAATTGCATAAAACGTCAAAAAAAACTTAAACTAGTCAAGGATACTGACTACTTTTCTCACAAAAAATATTGAAAGCAGTATGTTGCAGTTAGTGACATCATATTAGTGATAAAAGACAACATATTCGTATGAACTAGTATTGCCAGTGTTTTGATTTATTGTCGTATCGTCGTCTCCATCTTGTAGTTTATGTACCGAGTTTCAGGCGAGATTTACAATAACAGCACACGAATGTTTCAATACCAAAATATGTGCATGTTCATAAACTACTTTATTTAATCTCATTAAAAACACAATTTAAAACATCGTAAATATAGCACAATATTATTTTGACAAAATAAATGCAACATATGCAAAGTTATCGCATGTTAATAGGCTTTAAAAATTACCAAAAAAGATTGACGTGTAAAAGTGTTATGTTTAACCTCCTTACAAAATAAATATCATTTATCATTCTAGTTAACCTCTTTAAAGATTTAACAAGGACAGATTGCGAGCTTTGAGAGCAGTATAGAAAATAGACTCTGTGGACATTTTGGAGTATGTTTAAAATAATTAAATGTCCAGCTTTTTTAAGGCCTCAAAACACAGTCTAATGTAAGCAAAATTCCATCAAAATAACAATAACAAAGTTATAAGACCTGATCAAAAATAAAGATATCACTTAATTCACTTCTTCAACAACAGCACTGTTACTGATACACGTTAGCAATGTCTGCTTACTGACGGGAGGTTCACCTAGACCTAGATCGAATAAGTACTCTCCTTAGGCCTCCCTGATCAACATTTACTACGTTACGTTTATAGTAGTGAGATTAGGTTATTCTCGTAAACGCACGTTTACACTGCTCCCAATTCAAGTACTAAGAACACTCACAAATTAACAAAAATTCAAAAACAAATAAACTCGTTTATTTTCACTCCAAAATACTTGAATCTAGTTAGTTTGTTATGCTTTCACGCCTAAATCGCCGAACCAATTTTCATGAATTTTGTTGCAGAGATAGATGGGACCCAAGAGGCGGTTATAGGCTACTTTAGCGTGAGCGAAGTGGTAGGAAAAGGCTAGTTTTACTATGGTTTGATTTACCGTTTATGTAATACTAGCTGCCGCCCGCAGCATCGCCCACGTGATTGTTGAAAATTATCCCAAGGGAACATATTCCCGGGATAAAAATCCTATGTGTTGTTCCAGACTATATTCTACCTCCGTGCCAAATTTCATCAAGATCCGTTCAGCCGTTCTGACGTGAAAGAGTAACGTTATTTGAATCCAACTTTGTCAGCTGTCATTTTGTTTATTAAATTTGATATGAGTTTGCTCTTGACTCTAATCTAGGTCATAGATGACAGAGACAAAGTCGACAATGGAGCGAGCTTACCCAGAAGAAGCCTGTTCACTCTAATTTTGAAGAGATTAGGGTTGTATGCGTTCGGAAACACAGACGCAGGCAGAGAATTTCACTCCTTTGCTGTGCGCATTATAAAAGACGTTTGGATACGTTTAGTGCGAATTGGTGGAATAGCAACAAGGTCTTGACAAACACCTATTTTCTGGCGTCCGGTATATTTCTTTCCGGATTCAGTGGCCTTAGTGAAAGTTTTTAATAAAAACAATACTATAGGTACTGAATAAGCTAGTCTGCTAACAATACTTCCACAATTATTCCATACAAATAAATACAAATTGAGGTGGGTGTACGTTGGGTTTCTATGAGATAGAACGTTCAAAAAGTTTGTTATACAATAGTTATAGTCACAAGCCGTTTGATATACTTAACAAAAAAAAAACAGTTTTGCTAGTCGATAAGACAAGAACCTTATAGTTATGGAGCAAACAAAAAAGTTAGGTAATGCTTATCGCACTTTAGAAGCGTTAGAGTTTGATGAGAATGTAAAGAGATTATATATACTACCTTCGCACGTCGGCATAACCGTTACTTAAGTGCTTTAATGTACAATAAACTCCACAATAAACTAGATATACAAAAGTTAAATACATTTCAATGCAAATCCAAGGTAAAAGAATATCTGCTCAGCCTGAATTATGACGAAACGGAAGAACTACTCAAATCTTAGGTAATCAGGCACACCTACATACATACACTCACACACCACCATCACACATCACACCCGACCATAGATATAATATTTATATTTCTATGCACCCGACACACAAACGATAACTTATCCTAGTTTATTCTCAATTTATAAAGTGCACATTACCAACCGGTTCCACCAATTTATTCATGCACGGATGGATGACTCCCGTAACACAGGTTTTCCTGGCATGGGGGTCATTGATCATGTTTTTGTACCTCGTCAGTTTTGTTTCCCTAAATTAAGTGTCACTAAGTGTCATATAATTTAGTGTATCTACTCTCATATCGTCAAGTACCAAATACGAAATCCAAAGTACGACATAATAAAAAAATATATGATTATTTTAAATATTTTCAACATAGTTTTCCTGACAAGTCCACATAGTCAAAAGCCTTAGTTAGATCCATGTAGATGGCACATATCACATTTCTCTTATCTACATTTGACAAAATAGGGAGAAGATAGATATTGATTGTCTTCTGCTTAAGAAATCCTTTTTGTTCGTTTGCTAAATATTTGATTTCTCAAGGTAGTTGTACAAGGACTTGTATGTATGTAAATCGGGCTGGTTTCTGCAACTCCTCGACTAAGCGCGTATTTTGCGTGGTTTTCCTGACAAAATAATGCATAAAGTTACCCTTTTTCATTAACTTTGATCAGTCAATAACTATACTCTATCCGTTTAGGTAGTTAACTAAAGGTAAACAATCTTGATGTGTCTTTTTACACAAATTCATATTAAACAAATAAACTACTTTTCAAACTTATGGTTCAATTGATTTAGTATTCGTTACTGTTGTATTTACTTTGGTTTTTACTTGCATTTTATTTTTAAACTGAGTTTTTAAGTAAAAAGTTACATCAAGATTGTTTACCTTTAGTTAACTACCTAAACGGATAGAGTATAGGTACGGAAAATGTTTATTAAATATATAGATTAAAAAAAACCGGCCAAGTACGAGTCAGACTCTCACACGAAGGGTTTCGTAGGTACCATAAACCGAAAAAAAAACTTTTCATAAATGGGAATTCCCTTAATTTTTAATTTAATTAAATTTTTATTATTTGTTGTTTCAGAAAGTGCGGCAACAGAAATATGTACATCAACTGTGAAAATTTCAACTGTCTAGCTATCACGGTTCATGAGATACAGCCTGGTGACAGACAAGCAGACGGACAGTGGAGTCTTAGTAATAGGGTCCCGTTTTTACCCTTAGGGTACGGACACTAAAAAAAAATTTCAACAGTATAAAAGTTTTGAAAAACAAACTTAACATATTATGACAAGCTTCGTTTCTCCGTTTGATCTTAATTGTTGTGTTGACAATGTTGTAAGTTGCTTTCCGCAACAACTAAAGTCCGAAACAGCCGATCGGTTTCCACTGTTGTTGATCACAACAAAAGTTTAGATAATAGCAACTACTTATGTGTCAATGATTGCATTATTGTTAACTGCAGGCGCTTTTTAGGGCTTGGTACCCAACGGAACCCTATTACTAAGCCTCCGCTGTCCGTCCGCCCGTCCATCCGTCCGTCCGTCCGTCCATCCGTCCGTTCATCCATCCGCTTGTCTGTCAATGGGCTGTATCTCAAGAACCGTAATTGGTAGACAGTTGAAATTTTCAGAGAGGGTGTATTTCTATTGTCGCTATAACAAATTAAAAATGAAAGGGGGCGTGCAAGTAACGTGTTTTTTTCGGTCTCCTGCTTGGTTAAAAAACATAACATTTTAATATAAAGAATGAGAATTATTAATGTCAAATAGTAGATTAATAATTCTCATTCTTTATTTTGAAATGTTATGTTTTCTCCTCAAATCCTGGGACTTCTTCGAAGTAGCGGTGAATATTTAATGGAATTTTAACTTTAACAATTGTGAACCAAAAGTTTTGAATTACCTCTAACTCATGTTTCAAAGGAAAAAGGGTTTAATCACGGTTTGAAACCACGGCTCCATTTATTTCTCTGTATGCCCAGAATTTTCAAGAAATACTTATAAAAAGAATTGAAACGAAAGTAATACAATGTTTGAATTCAGATTTTGAGAAAATGATCAAATGAAAGAAAGAAAGAAAGAAAGAAAGAAAGAAAGAACGAAAGAAAGAAATAAAGAAAATTGCAGTTATTGGCACAATAATAAAATAAAAAAAAACACCTTACAAATAGAAAATATCTAAACTTAAATAGCAATATTGTGCCAAAAGGGCCTCAGCTCAGCATAATGTCAGGTGGCAACAGTAGTTATTACCACCTAACGCTGATTTTCAGCTGCAGCCCAGGGGTACTATACGCTCGAACGCGCACGTATGTTTAAATTTGTGATTTTTCAGTAGGGAGATTTTTAACTTCATCTAGTGTTGATCAGCCGAAAAACATAAGATATTATTTAGCAAACTTGAAACTCGTTTTTTTTTGTGAAAAAACAAAACGTCGTTTTTAAGAATATTTAGTACGTATATAAATATTATATTGCAAAATTAGATTTAAGTACGTACTATAGTACGTACTTAAATCTAATTTTGCCAAAAAAACATGTTACGACTTTTCGCGTGGTAGGTATCAAAATGGAAGAAAAAACTGTATGTTTTATATCTACACGAAAAGGTAAAATTCCCTTGAAATCCACACTTTTACAGACCTTTTTAATATTTCGTAAGTACTTTTAGTTACTTAATAATACTTTTTAAATCGTCACATAAAAATAATACAAAATAAGTCTATCGCATTTGTAGTGTGGTATATTGTTTATCCCGAATTATCAAATTAAGTAACATAATTTAGTATAATTGCAGTAATGGATCGCTTATCGTTTACATATATTTTATTTTACTTTACATGATGGTGAATGTTAGGGTTGCGTGTTTCGAATAAGGCTTGACGCACACCGGCCGGGAAGTAGACGCTGTAGAAGTATCTACCCTTTGGCAGTATATACTACCGGGTCAAATCCCCTGCGTACGAGATTGTCGGGTTCGAGAGGTCCCAAAGTGTTCTGGAAAGCGCATCGTCGGTTCTCCCTCCACAAGGGATACCAACGTCCGAGCGAAGGTTGCGGGAATCCGCTGGGTGCGAGAAGCAGATACCAGCACGTCCCGGATCGATGGGGCGTTGTGTTTCAAGCGCTCCTCAAAGAGATGTCAGCATAAAAGACGGGGCCCGCTAGGGCCAGAGCCTGCCAGGGTTGCGGATTTGTTCGAAAGAATCACTGCGGCCCTGGAACGCAAAGGGCTTTAGAAGAAACACGGATGGGTTTTAGACAGTAAGAGTCTGACACGCCCTTCCGCTCCACCCAGAGCGGAAGAAGTCATTTGATGATTTCCCATCCTTAAAAAATAAAAAAATATACCAGCACAGTGGATTTTCGGCTGGATTACACCTATCCCATCGTATTGAAAATATTCTCCAAAGAGCCTAAACAACGAGAAATTCTCTCAGCGAAAATGATTATTTCAAATTCATTTTCGAGATTGAAATTGTCTAGAGAAATGGAGCGTAGTTAATCCCACAACATTTTGTCATTTCGACAGTCGCTATGTCCGATAGAATTTCACTTTGTCATAGCTACAGCTGACTAGAACAAAACCCGTAGGCTTATCCTTCGGTAAGCACAAATATTATGTGTCATGTTGGTCCAAGCTGATACCTCTCGGTTTCCTCCAGATCCGATATCCCATTTTTTATGGATGAGTATTCATAAAATGACTTCTTCCGCTCTGGGTGGAGCGGAAGGGCGTGTCAGACTCTTACTGATTAAAACCCATCCGTTGTTCCTCCAAATTTCCTTTGCGTTCCAGGGCCGCGGTGACTATTTCGAACAAATTCTGCAACTCGGATCCAGTGGCCACCCCTGACTTCCAAAGTCGCTTTTCTTGCATTTCAATCTCTGCCAATAAATATAAAAATGAATACCTATTTTTCCTGGTCACGGCATCATGCGTGAACGACTGGCTCTGTTATTGTCAGGAGTAGGGCCTTATTAAAGAAAGTTTTGAAAATAAAATTATATGTGGGCGAAGCCGGGGCGGGTTACTAGTTATTATATATATTTAGATTTTATATATTAAATCCTCTGCCAGTCCTACCGTTTGTACCTGTGCGTTAGCCTTTACACCATTTTTTGCAATTCATTATTGTTAAAAGGAAACTAAACGTTTTCTGCTCGCAACCGAGTTAGATAAGATAATCACCTGAATATTAAAATGGCAGGTGGACAAACAAATGTTTTCTAAAAGACCTATACGATCTTTTATTCGGTTATTCAGATACCAGCAGAAAGAATAACATCAGAATCAAGAATTGTCTCGTTCATTGCCATCACACTGTGCGTTGTACGATCCGCAAGTTTCCGCACTGTTCAAATTGTAAGTTTGTAACGGGCTTTATGCAGCAGACCCCTTGTAGTGAATACCGCGTAGGTTTGAACAGGCCTTTAGCAAGTTAGTCGAACATCGACATTGTTTTTTTGCCTTTATCTCTTGAATTATATAATAATATACAAAATATTTTAATGCAAGGAGGTCGGAGGTTGCAGTAAAAAGGCAAAAAATAAAATAAACACAATTTTGATAAACATAGCTACAAAACATGTGCCGCACAGTAATCACATACACGTGATTATCGGTAGACGAGTAATGTAAGTTAATTACACAAGAAGGCACACGCGACTGTATAAGTACAATCTCAATCAGTCGACTCTTGAACTTGAACTAGGAGCAATCTTCAAAAATGTTGACTGTGATACTTGCCTGTGTCATTACTGTGCTAGCCCTCGCTTATTTGAAAGGAAGATATAACCAGTACTATTGGAAGAAACGTGGTGTAACTTTCTACGATAAACACAGGACCGGTGGTCCTCTCTGGCAATTCGCCACAGAAGATAAATCATTCTTCCAAATCCTAAGTGAAATCTACTGGAGCTATGAAAAGGAGCCTGTCGTCGGTCTCGGCTCGTTCTGGGACCTAGGACTGTACGTGAAGGACCCCACCAACATCCAGCACATTACACAAGGTGACTTTCAAGCTTTCAATCATAGAGGGATTGCGTTTACCGATGAAGATATTTTAGCGCACAATGTTCTCATGTTGCACGGCCCGCAATGGAAGCTCATTAGGCAGAAGTTGACTCCACTTTTCACCAACGCCAAACTCAGAAATATGTTTTACATTATTGACAAGAGCGCTCAGGATTTTGTGGAGTTCTTGAGAGTTAAACCAGAACGGTTAACCGGAGATACCCTCGAACACTTGTGCCAGTTCTGCTCTGCTGCTATTTCGGCTGCTGTATTTGGAATCGGAACAAAATCAATTTTCGATTCTCCATTTCGTCGGATTGCCAGAGAAGCTTTGGTTCCTACTTTCTGGACGAACATAAAGTTTACGTTAAGTGGGATCAGTGAAACACTTTTTAAAGCTCTAAAATTGAAGTTGTTTCAAACTCAACAAGAAGACTTTTTTATCGGAGCTATTAAACAAGTAATCAGACAACGTGAAAAAGAAAACGTAAAGAGACACGACTTCGCAGACATGTGTGTTGAACTTCAAAAGAATGGTACGATGGTAGATCTTGATACAGGGCTGAGGCTAGAGCCGACAGATGAACTATTGGCTGCTCAGGCTTTCTTCTTCTTCTTAGCTGGTATCGACCCTACCGCCGCCGGAATCTTTGGAGCTTTAATGGAAATGGGAAGACACCCTGATGTTTTGAAAAGAGTATTAGAGGACGTAGACGCGCTTTTTGAGAAATACAACGGTCAACTAACTTATGATTCTATCTATGATATGAAGTATTTGGACAACGTTTTGAACGAGAGTCTCCGGTTATATCCTCCGATTGGTTTCCTTACAAGGCAATGTGTGCAGGATTCTGTGTTGCCCGTTGGTGAAGTGCCTGTTGAGAAGGGTGTGAAAATCTTTACAGCTATTTTCGAATTGCATCATGACCCTAAATATTTCCCTGAGCCAGAAAAATTCGATCCTGATCGGTTTATAAGGGAAGGAGAGGTGAGTGATGCGACGTACATGCCATTTGGAAAAGGGAATAGATACTGCATCGGAGCCAGATATGTTCGAGTTCAAATTCTGACCGCGATTGTCCATCTTCTAAGACACTATACAGTGCAGACGTATGTGCAGAAAGGAGGGATACAATACAAGAAGGAGCAATTTCAAGTGAGACTGAAAAACGTAAACGTTGAATTTATTCCTAGATGCCAGTGACATTTACAAGTAAATTTATTTGCTTGAAGTTTTCAACAGAGACTAAAATCCATTACGAGGATTTGTTATTTATATTTTGCAGGCGTTCTTACATATTTTGAATTGTTAAACTCTAGATTTAGGATTTAGTTAGTAGACTACTTTACTTGTAACATAAGCAAAGGTATCATCGGCCTATAATTATTCCACTTCTGGATCACAAGCCTCCTTTTTGTAGGAGAGAGTGAGCATAATTTCCAGATGCGGGCCCCGTGCGGGTTGGAGGACATCTCTTCGTATGTTTTGTTCTTATCTGAAGGTTTTGTTGTAATCTAAATTTTAATAAATACTTGAAGGAAAATAAATAAATTTGACATGTCGCATTTTACTTTTTGCACAATAAAATTTTAATTTATTTGCTTGAAGTTTTCAAAAGAGACTAAAATGTATAATGTAGATTTGTTATGTATATTTTGGCAGGCGTTCTTATATTGAATTGTCAAACTGTAGATTTAGGATTTAGTTAGTAGGCATTTCACTTCTAGGTCACAGGTCTCCTCTTTGTAGGAGAGAGTAAGCATAATATCCAGACGCGGGCCCAGTGCGGGTTGGAGGACTTGTCTTCGATTTTTTTGTTTCTGTCTGAAGGGTTTGTTGTAATATAAATTATAATAAAATACTTGTAAGAAAATAAATAAATTTGACATGTCACATTTTACTTTTTGCACAATAAAATTTGAATTTATTTGCTTGAAGTTTTCAAAAGAGACTAAAATCTTCAATGTAGATTTATTATGTATATTTTGGCAGGCGTTCTTACATTGAATTGTGATTCTTAGGGCCAAGCGTCTTCGCCATTTTGTGGCGGCGGCCATCTTGGACCAATTTTCATCAAACATATCTAAGAACACTCCTGACTTATTCACCTTTTAATCAAAACAAACAAAATCAAAATCGGTCGGACTGACACACACACACATACACAGACACGTCAAACTAATAACACCCCGTCGTTTTTGCGTTTGTTCTTGTCTGAAGGTTTTGTTGTAATTCAAATCATAATAAAATACTGTTAGGAAAATAAATAAAATTGACATGTCGAATTTTACTTTTTGCACAATATAATCCACTGATGGCCCTACAGGTAAACAGAACTTTTACTGATACCACCAGTATAATTGGTATGGAGAAATGCAAAATAATTAAATAAGCCAGTAGGTAAATCAAAAGTAGATTATGAAACTCGTGAAAAACTGTTATCCTCTGTCAAATCCACCCAAAGGTGGTCTGTAAAAGATTGCTTTTAGCAATAAGGCCTATTGTTACATCCTATTTCTGCCTATCAGCGGTACCACAGAGCTGCCACTAGGTACTCTCACAAGTATTTGAGGCCTCGTGCCAACGGCTTACAAGCAGAAGGCACTTGGAGACCGTGGGTGGAAATCCGATCATGATTCCACTTATTTTTTTCTATATTACCCAAAAATATCGGTTAATAGATATCTTTTCGACACGTCGCGCCGTCGAAAAGATATCTACCTATAAACCGATATTTTTGGGGAGGTAATATAAATTTCGATGTTTGTTTGTTTAATTGCTTGTCAAATAAATAAAATATTAAATACCTATTCAAATTTAGAACATTAAAGAAATATAGGACTTTAGTATGCTATAGAGGTATGCGGTACAAATATTAAAAGTCCCGCATATCTTCACTGAAAAGGGTAAGATCCTCCGGCTAGACGGTTGTGTCTGGTGGGCAATTGCTAGATAGTTGATATTCAGACTGTTGTATATGTTCAAATCGCACGGAGAACTTTGCTTGCGCGATGCCGGATTTCGTTGGTAGTTCGTCGCTGACAGGAAAGATGGCGTTGCGGTTCCTTTTGTTGCCTTACAAATTTCGCTTCTCAGTTTTTCTTAGTTCTTCGATATTTTTGCATTGTATTTATATTTATAACTCGATATAAACGTAAATATTGATCATGGATTTTGAAGCTATCGATACGCTAGATATCGATACGTTTTTAAACTTCCGACATCCCTATCTTTAAACAAAAAATATAAGAACCTGTGGCTGTCAATTAAACAAAGATAACTTGGTGACTCTAAACTGACGTGAAATTACACACAATGCCTTTTTACACGCTCTCACTGCCGTATAACCGGTTCTGGGTACCGAAGAGTACACACATACCTGGGCCGTGCCCGAGACGTGGACGGGCACTGGTCCGTCCGGAGCTCAAAATAATAACAGTGCGCACATTTTATAATATGAACTCGATCCCAGACGTCCGTGTCCGGGCCGTGCCCGGGACGTGTCAGACCACGCTGTGACCGACCAAGGCCTGGACTCATCCCGGTACTCGGTCAATTCTACCTTCAGATTTTGATGAATCGGATATGAACAAAAACCGTACTATGTGTGCCAGTTCATTCGATTACATTGATCGCTTACTGTTCGATTACTATTACATGTCTTTTTTTTTCTATGTGGAAATCCTCATTGATGTCCTTCTCTCTAGGGTTTAGTGGTGGGGAGTATCAGACTCGTACTGACTAAAACCACCCGGTGTTCCCTCGAACACTTGCGACCGGGGCTGTGGGTGCATATGTAACTTTCGACTTTAGTATATGATCATCAATGTCACGCTTCGACGGCTGAAAGAGTTTGAATTGGCACACAGGCTAGATATGACTTGGACAGGAAACTTGCTATGGCCTGTAGATATAGTTCATCGAAGCAGTAATGCTAGTGAAGGAGGAGGTGGGCCGCGTGAGGGAAAGGCAAACCCCAAGCCGGCCCAAGCCATCGCAACAGAAGAAGACGCCCTGGGCGTCGGAAGTCGCAGGGCGATTCTCGGCCACCGTAGGCACGGGTCTGCGGACGGCGAGCGTTGGGTGGCTCGCCGTCCGATCAGAACCAGGCCTAGGTCGACGGCGCGTTATGTTCCACGAGCGCCTCAAAGAGATGGCAACATAGTAGACGGGGCCCGCTAGGCCCAGAGCCTGCTAGGGTTGCGGAATTTGTTTGAACGAGTCACCGCGGCCCTGGAACGCAAAGGGCATTTCGAGGAACATGGATGGATTTTAGTCAGTAAGAGTCTGACACTCCCTTCCGTTCCACCCAGAGCGGAAGGAGTCATTTGATGATTTCCCATTGATAAAAAAGGTATAGTTCGTACTGTGGTTGGAATGACTTGACTTACAAGTGGTCAAATTTTAGCAGAAGCAAGAATGGGGAATATGCATGTATTTTTTTTTATTTGCAAAATAAAATATTTATTGTCTCTAGTAAATAATTATGAAAGAATTTTTAAAATACCTTCATCAGTGTTGAAGTTATTAAGCTTCAAAGTTGACAATTAGAAAGAGAAGTCCGATACCAAATCTGACGTCAAATACTATGACGCCTATACAGCTGCCATAGAAAACGGCGTTTTCGCGAGAGGGACAGATATATTTGTTTAAAATAGTTATATCTCGTTTGTTTTTTAGTCAATTTCGATTCTATTTTCACTGTTAGTATTATATTTTTGTATATTTCTAGATAAACTGTTTGGATATTAAATAAAAAAAATAAAATAAAAAATGAGCCCAAAAGTCAAAGATCAAGACAGACCGGATCAGATCAGATCGGTCTAGTAAGAGATCTTTTTTTTTTTTAAATATTTTTTATCATGCATATTCCCTATTACCTTAAAACTAAAATTATTGAAGTTTTTCCACTTTCCCATTCAATCTACGCGGACGATATGGTGCTGCTGAGCGCCTCGGTCTGTGGTCTCAGAAGGCTGGTGAATATTTGTGAGAGCTATGCAGCTGACCATGGGCTGGTCTATAATGTGAAAAAGAGTCAGTGTATGGTTTTTCAGGGTGGGCATAGAAAAGTAACAGCAATGCCTTCCATACAACTAAATGGGGTTATTTTGGAAAGAGTGGGAACATTTAAATACTTAGGCCATTTGGTGACGTCTACCCTGAACGACGAGGCTGATATCGAACGGGAGCGGAGGGCGCTGTCGGTCAGAGCGAACATGGTTATCCGCAGGTTTGCGCGATGCTCAGCTGAGGTGAAAGCAACTCTTTTTAGAGCCTATTGCACCTCGTTGTACACGTGCAGCCTGTGGACTGACTACACGCAGAAATCGTACAGCGCCCTTCGTGTCCAGTTCAATAACGCGTTCAGGATGATGTTGGGGCTCCCCCGCTATTGCAGCGCGTCAGCAATGTTTGCGGAGGCGCGCGTGGATTGTTTCCACACAACGATGCGTAAGAGATGCGCGTCGCTGGTGCGGCGGGTGCGGGGGAGTGCGAACAGCATGCTGGCCACGCTCGCGGACCGTTTGGATTGCTCCATCATTGCGCACTGTTGTGGGCGACACATATGACTTGTATTAATATAATAATTGTAATTTTGTAATATTATGTAATTTATAATGATGACCTAATAATGCTGCTGACATTTTAATTGTGACTAATGTGTATATTATTTTTCTGTAATTGAGTCTTGATACTTGAAATAAATTGATTATTATATTAATCCGGACCGGCACCGGCTATCCGAAACTCGGTCTGTGTGTCAGAACCCTGAGCCTGGGGTCACTCATCACGTTATCTGTGAAAATGTAATAGTGAGTACGTGACATTCACTAAGGTGATGTCACTAAACATTTGACTGCTTAGGTTAGATGGAAAATTAATTAGTTAATTGATAAGTATTCAATTGCTAAGAAAACGCACAATCACCGTGATAGAGGAAAATTGTTTGATTATATTTAAAATGTAGGATGATGATCTTTCTAATTTTAGTATCTCTGAGTGCCTTAACTACGAATACCTGTTCTGAGATTTCGGCGGTCTCTCCAGTCCTATACCTATAGCTCTCACCGGAACGCCTATACCGATCTGCTCCGACTTTCGGTACCTCGGGTCGCTTGTCCAGGGGGATCAACTCAGGATGGATGAAATGGCGACAGGTCACTGGAATAACTTGCGACCCACGGATGCCCCTTAAGTTAAAGGGAGAAATCTATAAGTCCGTGATAAGACCTGTCGTACTGTATGGATCAGAATGTTGGGCAGTGAAAAAGATGGATGAGAAAAGATTGCATGTAGCGGAGATGAGAATGTTGAGATAGATGTGTGGAGTATCGAGAATGGATAAAATGAGGAATGAGTTCATTACAGGTAGCTTAAAAGTAGCGCCAGTAACGGAAAAGTTAAAAGGGAACCTCTTATCTTGGTATGGTCATGTGAAGAGGAGGGATGAAATGCACGTAATTAAAAGAGTTATGAATATAAATGTGGATGGATGGACAGGGAGAGGGAGGCCAAAGAAAAGATGGATGGATTGTGTTAGGAGTGATATGAAAGAAAAGGGAGTTAGTGATAGCGTGACGGTTGACAGGACAGAATGGAAGAAAAAAACGTGTTGCGCCGACCCCAAGTAACATGGGATAAGGGCAGGAACAAAATTTTTTCAATAACCCATTTTCAACATCCTTCTGTAGTTTGGGCGTTACCGTCGGAATGTTTGCCCATTACTCGATTAACATGCGGTAGACATGTCGGGCCCATAACGTCTGTTTTACTCACGTACAGATTAACATAATATTAATTAGCTAAGATATGCAGTCGTGTCGAACAAGTGATCTGGATCATACCGGTGGAAAACCAAGACAAATACTTGAGGAAACCCAAATAATGCAGTGAGGATAAGGCAAGGTGAAATAACTTTAGCACCATCCTATGACAATCTACGTAAGGGTAACTATATATTTAGTTTGAAGTCTCACTTTTCCGTAATAAAACAGAATCAGGTGATAAATAAACTTAAGTTTGTTTCTCGATATTTAATCCTAATCTGTCTAATCCTTAAATTAGTTTTTCAAGAGTACCTAAGCTGTCTTATTTTCTAACGGCCGGTCTCAATAACGTTTAACCAGCTGTCAAATTAGCTACCAACAGTCGCTAAAACGTCATTTTTTAAAGGCAAACATGACGTTTCAGCTTCTGTAATATGTAATTGGCAGTTACTGAAACCGACCGTTAGTAATGTCCTACAACTTGACCCCACCTCGAATCATCAAATTGACTATTTTAGCTTTATCGAGTTTATTCCATTGCCATGGCATTTGAGTGGAGTGGAGGCCCTCCAAACTGACTTTTCATATTTATCAAATCGTTGAGTTTCCCAAAAGTAGCTACAAACCGTACCTATATTCCACAATCATGTGATGAATTATCTTTAATTTCTTAGGTATGGTTTTTCCATCATGTCCTTGAAATTAAACAATCGCAGCGGACAAGTTGAGACTTGCTTTCAAGCATTGACCTCTCCCTCGGCGCCTACGTCGTTGCTAGCTACTACAAAAAAAAATAGTGCCACGCGATTATTGGCCTTAAGTTTACAACTCAAAATCGTAAATGGATCGCTGATTGATAGCCAAGATTCTAATGACAACAATGAATAAGCATAAATAGTACAAAGATAAAAAATACTCGTGTAGATAATAAGTATGTTTCGCGGGATAATATTTTATCACTTTAATTAGAGTTTAACAAATCAGTTGTAAACAATGACCGCTTTATAAACAGAAGCTCCGTCCACACTCCATCAGTCACTTCTTGAACTTGAACTAGAAGACACCTTCCAAAATGTTGCTCACAGTACTTTTTGCTAGTGTTATTATAGTATTAGCCTTAGTATACCTAAAAGGCAGATATAACGAGTACTATTGGAAGAAACTCGGCGTACCCTTTCACGAAAGAAACAAGTCATTTGGACCTTTGTGGCAATTCATCACAGAGGATCGACCATTATTTCAAATATTCAACGAAATTTATTGGAAGTTTGAAAAGGAGCCTGCTGTCGGGCTCGGCTCGTTTGACGACCATGGACTGTACGTGAAGGATCCCACCAACATCCAGCACATCGCAACAGGTGACTTCCAGGCCTTCAATCACAGAGGAGCACCGACTGTGGAAGAGGATCTCCTGGCCAACAATGTTCTCCTGATGCACGGCCCGAAGTGGAAGCTGATCAGGCAGAAATTAACTCCGATATTCACTACTGCCAAACTAAAGAATATGTTCTACATTATTGACAAAAGTGCACAAGATTTTGTAGAATTCATGAAGCAGGAACCAGAAAGGTTGAAGGGAGACACTCACGAAAATTTGAGTCATTTTTGCACTGCTTCTATCGCAGCCGCGGTATTTGGAATCGTAACAAAATCGACTTTTGATTCTCCGTTCAGGGAAATGGCCAGGCAGGCCTTGATGCCCACATTCTGGACAAATCTTAGATTTGCGATAAATAGTGTCAGTGATACGGTCTTCAAAGGTTTAAAACTGAAGCTGTTCTCTGGACAAGAGAAGTTCTTCATCGGAGCCATCAAACAAGTCATCAAACAGCGAGTACAAGACAACGTTAAGAGACACGACTTCGTAGACTTGTGTGTTGATCTACAATCGAAAGGAACGATGGTAGACCCCGAAACTGGGTTGAAGATAGAGCCGACCGATGAACTTCTGGCTGCCCAGGCTTTCTTCTTCTTCATAGCTGGTGCTGATCCGACCGGTGCCGCAGCGTTTGGAACATTAATGGAATTGGGAAGAAATCCTGATGCCCTGAAAAGAGTACATGAAGACGTAGATGCGCTATTTGAAAAATGCAACGGTCAACTGACTTATGATTCTGTTTCCGAAATGAAGTTTTTGGACAACGTTTTGAACGAGAGTTTGCGACTTCATCCTCCGATTGCTTTCTTGACGAGACAGTGTGTGCAAGATTCCGTGTTACCAGTCGGTGATGTGGCTGTCCAGAAAGGTGTGAAGATATTCACACCTATTTGGGAGCTTCATCACGACCCAAAATATTTCCCTGAACCTGAAAAATTCGATCCTGAAAGATTCCAAAGGGAAAAGGTGAATGACTCGGTGTACATGCCATTTGGAGTGGGGCATAGAATTTGCATCGGCGCCAGATATGCTCGAATTCAGCTTTTGACTTGCATAGTTCATCTGCTAAGAAACTTCACAGTGCGGACATACACACAGAAGGGAGGCTTACAATATAGAAAGGAGCAGTTTCAAGTGAGGTTGAAAAACGTTGACGTTGAGTTTATTCCTAGGAACCTGTGATTTTTTGCATTCAGAGACAGCAGTGTTTACGAGAAAGACGATTATTGTGCGAGTTTTGTTAAGTGGGTCAATAAATGACAATAAAACTGTAGGAGAATATAATGGTAATGTAAGGACTCTTGACTTTGTAAATATAATATATTAGAGAGAGCCCTATTTATTATATGCTTACTATTGTAATAACAGGAATGTAAAATTTTCTCCAAAATTCATTAAAAGAAGCGTCAATAACATCTGTAGTTTTTCTACATTATTACATGTTTTTGTTAATATTATGAAATGATATTGTGACTTGATTTTGATTAATGTCGCCGGAAGATTGCAAACGCAGTAAGATTGTAAAATATCGCATGAAATTGTAAACTATTTTTTCTCTATCAGACACGGATGTATTGGAAACTATTGAATTAGGCTTGGATTGACTGTGTAAAATTATTTTTTCTTACGATATCGAGAAATTATAACCTAATAAATATTTATTACGGTCTTACGGAATCTGCAATTTTCCGTTGACAAAAATATTGCTTTGTAGGTACGAAAATCGGCCTTCAGTACTTATGTATCGAATGACTTGTCTTGTTGTAAATGGTAGACCTACTTTGTACATTATGAATTTAAAGTCGAACAAAAAATTGTTATGTAATATATCAACATAAATTATATCGACACTTCCGAGATTGGTTAGTTCACAAATCAAGATTGACTTGTTTTTTCTTTAAGTTTAATAAACAAAGAATATAAACATAAATTATGTTGTTTTACTGGTGTTCTAAAATACCTAGTCCAATCGTGGCTTGGTTTTTACTCTCAAACGGATCATAGGATAAAATCATAACTCTATGTTTTTGCTTCGCCGTAGTCGGGTAAAAATATACTGAACTATCTTACTTAACTTTATATCATTGTGTGATTCTATTTCATAGTATTTTTTATCGGTATCTGTAGTTCCAAATATCCCATGCACCCATGCATGACGCCGATGTTCTTTCCTTTAAACCTAGAAACACTATTATTGACTCTGTCAATGACTATTGAAGTAAATCTATCTATATAAATGACTAGCGGACGTATAGTTTTGATCTAGCATCTTTGCCTCTCTGAAGTGTTTGTGACGACCGCGCAGGTACAATCGCGTAAAAAAGTGTTAGCGCGTAAAATGTTCTTGAATAGTGTATTTTTACTCACTTAAATAAAGTTGTAGAAGCAGTTTGCGATTGTAAGATAAGTAGGTAGAAATGCATAAGAAGGTAATAAGTATAGCTTATTGAAAGTGAAGGATTGTGTTCGCACCAAATAAATGAAAGCTAATTTTAAAAGTACATGAACTCACTTGAAGTATAGCCAGCTAGCTCGTTGTCGCAGGTCGAAGGTGGATCATAAACACAAACACAGACACAAGCGGGGGCACAGCGCATTACCCAAACTAGTTCAATATAAAGTCTTTTAGTATTTACTCAGTCACTATCGCTAATTTGTGGGGCCATTAAAGGCCATTAAAAATAAGAAGATAACAAAACAATAACAAAAACAACAAATTAAAAATAATAACAATGTGTAACACTTATGGCATCGACAGTCTTATTGCATTGAGCAAGCGAGACACGAGTAAGCATCGAACGTATACGAGCGACTGAGACCGCGCATGCGCGGTGTTATGATCGGTTGTAAAATAGACTACTTTTTTTTTTTTAAGGATGGGAAATCATTAAATGACTTCTTCCGCTCTGGGTGGAGCGGAAGGGCGTGTCAGACTCTTACTGACTAAAACCCATCCGTGTTCCTTCTAAAGCCCTTTACGTTCCAGGGCCGCGGTGACTCCTTCGAACAAATTCCGCAACCCTGGCAGGCTCTGGCCCTAGCGGGCCCCGAAAATAGACTACTGCGCTGCGAATTGTGACGAACTTCAGAGTGGCAAAGTTGTTTGACGCTTACTGTAGTTCCCGTTTCCGTGGGAGTACGGGGATAAATGCTGTTACTTGCTGATAATGTAGCTATCCATTGCTGAAAGAAATCGGTCCAGTAGTTTTTATGTTTATTCGTTACATACAAAGATACAAATTTTTCCTCTTTGTAATATTAGTATAGATATCGAAAATGAATCGCTAAATGTGTTGCTATGCGCAAAACTCGAGAACGGTTGGACCAATATCGCAAATTATTTTTTTGTTATGTTTGTTATTGTCAGGAGAAGGTTCTACATCATCATCATCATCATATCAGCCGAAAGACGTCCACTGTTGGACATAGGCCTCCCCCAAGTGTCGCTACAACAACTGATGCTGTGCGTCACGCATCCATAGGCTACCCGCGACCCTCAGCAGGTCATCGGTCCTTATGAAATAAAATTTTGAAAAAAAAAAACATCCGTTCGGGCCACTAGTCTAATAATAAAATTGAATAGAACAACACAACAGCAATCAACACTTCGTGTGAACTAGTATTGCCAGTGTTTATTGTCGTATCGTCGTCTCCACCTTGTATATTTACAATCAAATTCCATTCCAATGTGCGGGCGTCAGTCTATTCCCATTTTAAACAGGATCCAAATCCTGACTCCGGGTGATAACTAATAAATCCCCCATTCTTATCAATCTGTAAACAATGGTTGATAACATAAAAATTATGTCAATTTCATAATGTGATACATTTATCAAGCCCACTAGATACGAATATTTTTAAACCAGCGATGTCACTGTTGGTATTTCCTTATCAAATAGTATGTTAGTCAAATGATTTATTTACCTAAACACTTATGTAAACGAGTCCGTCCATCTGTTGATATAAAAAGTTTACTCAAAACGGAAAATCAAGATTTTAATCTCATGACTGTTTGGACCAATCTATCTGCCTAACCTTTTCCTAACTATTTGGGATCAGCTTGCGATCCAACTACATCGAGCTCATGTATATCTCTGACCTCGATAACACAGTAACTACCCCTTACCCCTACTACTACCCCTTACCAGTACCCCTTAGCAATACTCGAGACAGATTTTCTGGCTTCTGACTATCCGTAACTACTGAGAAAGATCTTCATTTGCAGATCTTTCGGCAGGGTCCAACGTCTTAACATACTTTTCGAGGCGTGGAAGAGTCTCAATAAGTCGATATGTAAATGGACGGTTACCTGTCTGGAATTTAATGAAAAAAGTACATTTTTAATTGCGTTCTTTTTGTGGTCGGTCATGGATAAATATCCCTGTATGACTATCTTGGAACACAGACAATTAAAAATGAATCGCTAAATCATTTTTAATTGTCTGTGTTCCAAGATAGTCCTATGACGGCACTTCAAAAGTTGCTCATAAAATTGTTTGAAGTAAACTTAAGATAACAATACAAAATTATATAAATCGGTAGGTAAATAAAATATATAATGTAGATAAAGCAATTATAGATAACGTAAATATATATAGATAGGTAAACAAAATACCACTTAACAGATAACTGGAACAAATAAATTAGTAAGTCACTCGTTTTTACCAGAAGAATTAGAATTGTCATTCAACGTGGCAAAGCTGCCAGCCTTCCGGGCGCGTTTCCGAATGACAACGATGTGGAGGGGTCAGTACGTCGCCGCCTATTAGGCCCGCGTGCATAAACCAGAGTTATTTTTAACTTCGAGTAAATTGCCAGGGCCATTATGTATGAAATATTTGTTATTTAACCTTGAGTCAGACATCCAAAGACTAGTTTGCTTAAAATCTACTTCTCTGAGACGGAAACCCATCAGCGATGTATCTGAAAGCTATTTTTCGTCCAAACGGGTTTAAAGAAATCTAACATGAATGGGATTACGGAAGATAAGTTTGTTTACTTCGCTCGTTCCCGCCATCCCATTCGAACCAAACCTATCCGTATCGGGGTGCCCTAAGTTCCCGACCTGATGCAGTCGCTCTTTGTTTAGCGGTTAGTTCAAATGTTGATTATACAAAATGACAATTCGATCAAAAGAACGTAATACTAAATAACATTATACTAAACGAACGTTACAGTTAGCATTATAATATGTTGTTATTATACTAAAAGTTATATTAAATGAAGTAAACGTTATGTCATTTGAGACTTATAGTTTTTGGTAATAGATC
The DNA here is from genome assembly GCA_002192655.3 of Mamestra configurata. Lineage (NCBI taxonomy): Eukaryota > Metazoa > Arthropoda > Insecta > Lepidoptera > Noctuidae > Mamestra > Mamestra configurata. Next base: position 145,917 of record NDFZ01005068.1, on the reverse strand, counting down.
ACTAGCCCTATTTTCAAAAATCTCTTATATCAAATGAGCGGAAGATATCCTAAATCAAAGTAAAACAACAAAATAAGGTTAGTTCGTTTTTTTGGTTTATTGGTCAAGTTTCTTAAGCACCTAAAGAAACGAGATAATGTTGATTAACAAACTTTATATTAGTAAAACAATTTTTGGTTGGTTCAATACAATTTTAACTATCAAAAATGTTTAGGACATTTTAAATTCATATCGATTTAAATAGAATACGACTTTTACACAAATACTTTTATAATTATTTTTAACGTTAATTTTGTTATCACAATAAAATAGTAGTGCTACAATAGTAAAAGGCGTTCTAATACATACAAACAAATCCCATCCTAATTCAACGTCCTGTCACTATGAATACTTCTTCAACATTTTAATGTCACTCGTAACAAAACTCGCAATAGTCGTCTTTTTTTTCAACGCCGCAGTTTCTGAATGTTACAATCACAGGTTCCTAGGAATAAACTCAACGTCAACGTTTTTCAACCTCACTTGAAACTGCTCCTTTCTATATTGTAAGCCTCCCTTCTGTGTGTATGTCCGCACTGTGAAGTTTCTTAGCAGATGAACTATGCAAGTCAAAAGCTGAATTCGAGCATATCTGGCGCCGATACAAATTCTATGCCCCACTCCAAATGGCATGTACACCGAATCATTCACCTTTTCCCTTTGGAATCGTTCAGGATCGAATTTTTCAGGCTCAGGGAAATATTTTGGGTCGTGATGAAGCTCCCAAATAGGTGTAAATATCTTCACACCTTTCTGGACAGCCACATCACCGACTGGTAACACGGAATCTTGCACACACTGCCTCGTCAAGAAAGCAATCGGAGGATGAAGTCGCAAACTCTCGTTCAAAACGTTGTCCAAAAACTTCATTTCGGAAACAGAGTCATAAGTCAGTTGACCGTTGCATTTTTCAAATAGCGCATCTACGTCTTCATGTACTCTTTTCAGGGCATCAGGATTTCTTCCCAATTCCATTAATGTTCCAAACGCTGCGGCACCGGTCGGATCAGCACCAGCTATGAAGAAGAAGAAAGCCTGGGCAGCCAGAAGTTCATCGGTCGGCTCTATCTTCAACCCAGTTTCGGGGTCTACCATCGTTCCTTTCGATTGTAGATCAACACACAAGTCTACGAAGTCGTGTCTCTTAACGTTGTCTTGTACTCGCTGTTTGATGACTTGTTTGATGGCTCCGATGAAGAACTTCTCTTGTCCAGAGAACAGCTTCAGTTTTAAACCTTTGAAGACCGTATCACTGACACTATTTATCGCAAATCTAAGATTTGTCCAGAATGTGGGCATCAAGGCCTGCCTGGCCATTTCCCTGAACGGAGAATCAAAAGTCGATTTTGTTACGATTCCAAATACCGCGGCTGCGATAGAAGCAGTGCAAAAATGACTCAAATTTTCGTGAGTGCCTCCCTTCAACCTTTCTGGTTCCTGCTTCATGAATTCTACAAAATCTTGTGCACTTTTGTCAATAATGTAGAACATATTCTTTAGTTTGGCAGTAGTGAATATCGGAGTTAATTTCTGCCTGATCAGCTTCCACTTCGGGCCGTGCATCAGGAGAACATTGTTGGCCAGGAGATCCTCTTCCACAGTCGGTGCTCCTCTGTGATTGAAGGCCTGGAAGTCACCTGTTGCGATGTGCTGGATGTTGGTGGGATCCTTCACGTACAGTCCATGGTCGTCAAACGAGCCGAGCCCGACAGCAGGCTCCTTTTCAAACTTCCAATAAATTTCGTTGAATATTTGAAATAATGGTCGATCCTCTGTGATGAATTGCCACAAAGGTCCAAATGACTTGTTTCTTTCGTGAAAGGGTACGCCGAGTTTCTTCCAATAGTACTCGTTATATCTGCCTTTTAGGTATACTAAGGCTAATACTATAATAACACTAGCAAAAAGTACTGTGAGCAACATTTTGGAAGGTGTCTTCTAGTTCAAGTTCAAGAAGTGACTGATGGAGAGTCAGTCGGGTCTACTGTTTATATAGCGGTCACTGCTGATCTCTAATTATAGTGATAATATTACCCGCGAAACTTCTTTATCTGTCCATGTTTTATCGTCCCGCCTATTTGTGCTTTATCATTGTTGTTACCAAACTCCGCCTCTGCGATCTTAAGCTCATATATTTACAGTTTTAAGTTGTAAACTTAAAGCTCATAATTGCGTGGCGGTTTTTTTGCCGTCGCAGCTAGCAACGGTGTGAGGTGCGGTTGGAGGGGAGACTGCTTGAAAGCAAGTCTGAACTTGTCGCTGTAATTGTTATATTTGACGCATGAAGACCTCGAAGCGTCGATGGAAAATATAGAATGTGATATAATTTGTGTCGCAATATCAATGTTGGTGGAATGTTCAATCATCATTACGATTGCTAGTTTGCACGACGCAGTCCTTCCGGATTGTTGGTCTACATCCAGTTTGACAACTTCATGAGAACGTGAGGTAAGCGTTATAGCTAAACCTTCTGGAACACTTTAAATACTTAATTTGTAGGTGTAGGCATTTATTGTTTTATGTATGTGAGAGTGTTAATAATTCTTCAGTTACTTTATTTTTAAGGTACCTAAAATTAAACCTATAGTTTAGTCAAAGTCTTCACGATTGTGCATCATCACGTATTCCTCAGTATTTACTTTAAGGAACGAAGACGGCATTAATGCCTAATGAATTTGATCTACCGGGGTAGTAGAAAAATAAAACGACAAACGGCCAAATGAAACTAAACAATTATTTTTACTAAAGTGCTAAAAACATTTGGGTGGTACCTAATTTTATTATTTATTTATTAAAACTTTATGCACTAGTTTAAATAATAAAATAAATTAAGGCATTAAGTCCGCCTTTGTGCAGTGTAAATAGGCGGACTTAATGCCCTAGGCATTTTCTACCAGTGGACCTTAGGGTGGTGTAGAGACAACATGGCAGATGCAACTTAAAGGAAAGACAAATAGAATTCATTTTAAGGTTTTGTCGTACAGCAACTGCAGTGAATTTGCATCTTCATACCCGTATTCCAATTGGTGCAGTTGTCTCCTTCCATACATCATTAACCACCTTATTAATAGCCATATCATATCTCACGCAATCCATCCATCGTTTCTTTGGTCTTTCTTTACCCCTACCATCCAAACATCCTCTTTTATACGGACAACTTTGTCATGGTATATGTTCCTCATTCTTTCACATCAGATCCTATATGGAAACCGATTCCCATACAACTTTTTGGTCACCTATGGCACTTGGAGCCGTTATCATCATCACTTCATATAAAACCGTCTTTAATTTCTGATGTACACCACGAGCTACCTACAAATATTTTTTTTGTATATCGCTTTTATTGGTAAGACACTCGATAATTACGATTACTAACTTTTGTAATTTGTAATTATTGTGTAAAATAAAGAGTATTTCTATTCTATTCTTTATTTTATGTTTCTTCGCGGCTGCGACGAAACTAGTTATATTTTCGAGCCGTTTGGGGTTGAAACTCTCGGATCGTGGGTTCCGAGTGCTCATAACTTGTTTAAAGATCTTTCAAGACGCTTAGTTGACACTTTGCGTGACCCAAGGGCTGGCTTTTACCTTGGACAAAGGATAAGCATTGCCATACAACGTGGCAATGCTGCCAGCCTTCTGGGTACTTTACCAGTGGCCAGTGATGCGGAGGAAGTTTTCGACGCCATATTTTAGACTATTTTTAGATAGTATTTTTTTTAAATTTACGTGTATAGATAGTAAATAGTTGTACATTATGTATATAATAGAGATCCGTTTATGTTAGTTACTGTGTGGCTAAAATATGACGATGATATTGAAGATTAAATTATGCCGATAGGTAGCTTATAACATGCTCTTCATGTTCGTGATGCTAGTTTTATACCTCTGACAGTTCATCTCAAAAATCTCACAGTAACAATAGGGAACTCTGCAATCATTATTATTTATTGACACTTCTAAGTTTGTGAAACATCATCACAGTACAGCGGTTCTTTTATTGAATGCTTCAATCGAAACAGGACACCGATTGTTTGTTGATGCTAAACCTTTGTTATTTGAAGCAAGAGTACTCGGAGCGGCGTGTGTACGTTAGTTAGTTTGGCAGGAAACTTTGTTGGTAGATGATCGCGGGAAAATGAGGAAGATTTTTCTTATAGTGTTAATTTTTGGAGTCGTGAGATGTGAGTTTGTTTTTTTTTTGTTTAAAGATTCTCTATTTATTCTAAAAGAACATACATTGTTCACTTCGCGAATAAATACATAACTAAGGTAAGTGTAAACCAGTAGCTAACAGTTTTGTTATCTTAATGTAGGTAGGTACGATGTCGACATATTATTGTGTGTAAGACTAGCTTCCCCGGGCGTCGGGAGTCGCAGGGCGATCCACAGCCACCGTAGGCGCGGGCCTGCGGACGGTAAGCGTTGGGTGGCTCGCTGTCCGATCACCACCAGGCCCGGGTCGATGGCGCGTTGTGTTCCACGCGCGCCTCAAAGATATGTCAGCATAGGAGACGGGGCCCGGTAGGGCCAGAGCCTGCCAGGGTTACGGAATTTGTTAGAAAGAGTCACCGCGGCCCCGGAACGCAAGGGGCTTTTGACGGAATACGGATGGGTTTTAGTCAGTAAGCGTCTGACACAACCTTCCGCTCCAGCCAGAGCGGAAGAAGTCATTTGATGATTACCCATCCTTAAAAAAAATACTTGCTTATGTCGTTAACGGTACGGTAACAGTTTTGTGTTAGTTTGTTGTTAGTGACGTACTGCTTGAGTTAAGCTTTAAATATGTTACAAGATGTGAGTTGTGATCCGGTAGATTATTTCAGTTGAACGCCTTTGTACTTTATATTTCTTCTGCCATATTGCGTTTGCGCCAAAGGAACCCTTACCAAATACAGACGCGCCCCGTCTGTATTTGGTAAGGGTTCCTTTGGCTGTATTTGGGTGCTTTCGTGTTGAAGGATAATTGTGTTTGGTGGATTCATTTCTAATGAGAACGCAGGAATTGAATGTGTTGAAAGGTGTTTTTGTATAGTTCGGATGTAGGTGTATGATAATTCTAGTTGAATAAAAGTTTAATTATTTTATTTTGTGCTATTTGTAGATCTTTAATTGTAGATTGTGTAGCGCAACCCCAGATTTCGATTAGACAATTTATGTGTGAATTAATGAGTTGTAAATTTTACCGTAGTAGAAAAGGCAAGTATTATCGGCGTACAGAGTTTTAAATGATTTAATCGTTCTCAATGTCTAGTTTAAGCTCGCAAGGGCCAGAGCCTGCCAGGGTTGCGGAATTTCTTCGAAAGATTCACCGCGGCCCTGTAACGCAAAGGGCATTTACAGGAACACGTTTGATTTTTAGTCTATAAGAGTCCCTTCCTCTCCACCCATAGCGGAAGGAGTCATTTGATGATTCCCCTTAAAAAAAATGTCTAGTTCATAGAGATTGGATCTGTGTTAAAATAAACCAGAAACTGTGAAGAAAAAAAAAATATAAATTATTCAAGGAGCGTTCGCATTCGCATTGCAGTCTCAAATTGTCAAAAACATCTCTAAGTTTGACACTCTACATATTGACAAGTTTCTGACATTGATGTTGCTGAGATGACATTTTGCAACTTGAATTTGAATATTTTCTTACGTACAAAAATTGGCTTTCTAATAGAATAATTGAATAGCAAGGTTGGTTTTGATGGTAACCAAACAAAAGAATATGTGACATTTTTATTCAAAATATCGCGATGAAAAAAGATCAAGTTCAAATGATTTAATATTAAAAAAAATCGGACAAGTGCGAGTCAGGGGGGCTACTATCTAAGCCCGAAGTCCGTAGTTTCGGGTTTAGTTGCGAGCGTACTCTAGGCCGTATCTGAACTAAGTGATAGGTGATACGGACTAGAATACGCCCGCAACTAAGCCCGAAACTACGGACTTCGGGAGTAGCCCCCCTGACTCGCGCACAGAGGGTTCCGATCGAATCTTGATTTTTTCTTAGTAGTTATACACTACCTAAGGAAGTTTATAAACTATGAAAGCAAAAATAATAAAATAAAGAATATGAAGGACAAACTTAACTTTGTTGTTGAAAAATGTTCTCCAATACATCATTGTTCGGCACGGTCAATTCTTCAACCGAAAATATAAATTTGTAATCGTGATTTTTTTTTTAATATGATAAAACTATAAATTTCCTATTTTCGGACTTTTTCCTATACTTGTACTTTAAGATCTATTTTCTTGTAAAATTACATGAATCTAAGTCAACGAGAAGTACCCTATAGGTTTTGATTCCCTTGCGAGCATCAAAATATGCGCTATAAACGGGACATAAACGACTTTATCTTTAGATTGCGTTGACTTAGTAGTTTGATTTCTTCACTGCTCAAAGGGGTAGCAGACCCGAGTATTTGATATTTCAGCTAGATTCCTCCACGCGTTCCTGAGAAAAAGGGTCTCGGACAGACAGATGGACAGACACACGGGCGGACACACGGACAGACAGATGGAGAGACAGTCGGACAGACAGACGGACAGACAGACAGAGAGACAGGTGGACAGACAGACGGACAGACAGACGGACAGACAGACGGACAGACAGACGGACAGACAGACGGACAGACAGACGGACAGACAGACTGACAGATAGACGGCCAAACAGGCGGACAGATGGACAGACAGACGGACGGACAATAAAGTGATCCTTGAAGGGTTATGCTTTGCCGACTGAAGTTCGGAACCAGAAAAAAACAGTTAAATTAAATCTCTGAGCCTGTTGAATAAAGTATGTATGTTGAAAGACAACACCAAATAGAAACAAAATTCGTTCACCTACCTACTAACTGACCGTAGCAAATAAAGTTGGACTCAAAATAAGACGTAGTATTACAAATAAATTACGAGGGGTAAACCAAGCCAAGTTCTTTGCTCCACCATTAAATATAGCCTAAAGAAATGTGACCAGAGTCGTGCCAACTAGCAGCGGTGTTTTTTTCCATTTTGGCATGTTCAGCACTGCATAAAATATATGCTACAATATGTTTGAGATTTTTATTTTCTTTGTTTTAAATATAACTGGTAAATGAAGTGTTAGTTGTTGAAGTTCTAGTGAAAAAGTATGAATAGTGCTGCTGCCAAGGAGTATTGTTTTGGTTGAAAGTGTGTCGATGATATTAATTTTACATAAAACTTTTCATCTCTTCAACCGAAATAATGTTTTTTTTTTCATTTATATGTATTCTGTTAACCGTTTGTTTTTCTTCTTTATTCGACTCCTGCTTTGTTTCAGATACCCACACCCAATATCTTACATTAGGATCAAACCGTAAATTATCAAAGTCGGCATGCGATACATCGGCTAAGTCAACATTAGTAGAACATTTCTTCAACATAATCTTCACAGAGTTCCATACCACACCACCAGTGTGTGTTTGTGTTCAAATGTGCCCCGATCAACCAACGTACTGCTACCCTAATGGCTGCTTGAAAAGAGCTGAGAGTAATAGGAAAGCCGAAGTTTCACTTCCCGTCACTAAAATCAGCGAGAACACTAAACCAATCTTCTTTATTGATGAGAAGAGTGACTTCATGAATGATTTCCTGACGAAAAATTATATTGATGATAATATACCAATAGTTGCTCCAAGTAAGTTAGTTGTTTTGTCTATTCCTTGTGCTGGTAGAAACGCGTGTGCACAAGTATTTTTTGATCTAATCAATCTATGTCACAAATCCCGAGCATTCAAAAATTAGTAGGATTAAATGGTGAAAGAACTGTATACTTTGCTTCTTTATGTTTCAGTGGCTACACAACCTGAAAATTCCATGACAGCAAATATGCGACCTGATCCATTCAAAGATAGATACAAAATCCTCTTCAAATATAAGAAAATACCAAAAGTAGAACTGAAGTACAATCTCGGTGAACAAGTCAAGAACATGAAGTCAGAATTATTGAAAAATGAAAACTCAGATGTGTCAAAAACAAGATGGCCGATGAATAAGTTCGACCGACGTATGGGTGTTGGCTACGCATCTGTTCAAAATAAAGCAGATGTTCAAAAAAGTGCAGCTAACAACAGATACTTCTTGTCTTTGTTCCCCGGTAAAGATGCAAGCTACCCACCCAGATACTTCAAAAGAGAATTACCAAACAATACGAACGGCGAAGTCGACATCAAAGCAATTTACGTAGTAGGAAAATCTGAATCAGAAAACAATGTTTTCTCATTAGAAAAACTAATTGATAGTTTAATTGAAAGTGGCTTCGATAAGAATGCAACCTCAACTAATGCTGATGAAGAGACTAGCACGGTTGTCAATAAAACAACTGACCAAATTCAAGAGCTGAAAGACGCAGATAACGACGATTCGAGTAATCGTTCGATAAAAAAAGAGACCAAAATCATATCAATGAATTTAACAAATGAAAATGTCGATAAGAATAAATACTCAGAGGACATTATGACAAACAACTCGAAAAACTACGGTGAAATGATTGCAAGTCTATCTAAGAGGATAGAAAAACAGAATAATACCAGTTTAGAAATTATGAAGCGAAAAACAGGTGCCTTTGAATTTGAATCAACTAGTACGACATCGGAAAAACCTACGAATACATTAAATACGGAAAACGAAACATCACCTATAGAATACAGCACTATACCAAGCACCCATGAAACTAGAACAACGAGAAAGATCAGGAAAAGAATTGTCAGAAGACTCCAAAACAAAAATAATAAGTAGTGGTTTCATAAAATAATAATGTAATATTTTGTAAGTTATTCTGGCTATTATAGAATAAAGGCTATTTTTCCAGCCGATTCGTTTTGAACTCCGATAACCTCAAGTTAAAAATACATAGTATCGAAAAATTGCGAAAATTTATTCCCAATTATTGTAACTCCAAAGAATTTTCGCAATTTTTTTGGTAGTGTCATGCTTGAGTTACAAATAATTGGTGGCTTCATTATTTACACCGTTTTCGACACAAGGATTTAATCGTTACTGAAATAATATTTCTTTCATATTTCCAGCGATTTTTCTTAAGATATTATTTTCAGCTCAAATGTAATATTGATAACGAAACATTTCCACGGGTAGCGTGTTTTCCAATTACAATGTAGAGTCAGCATAACATACCAAAGAGAATACGTGATGTGTCAAGCATTTCAATACCTTTGCTTACTCAGCAGCATACATATAATAAGGAGGATGAGGAGTGATGATGATGACGTCACGCTGAAGTAGTTGCACGAAGGCTGCGCTGACGATCACGTTGGGGTCACCAGTATGGAGATATGCGGTACAGAGAGTAAAGTCCCGCACACCTCCACTGAAAAATGGGAGGAACCTCCGAACCAGACGGCTGTTGTGTCTGGTGGGCAACTGCCCGATAGTTGATATTCGGATTTAGGAGATTCGGTTGTATGTGTTCAAATCGCACGGAGAACTTTGCTGGCGCGATGCAGGATTTCGATGTTAGTTCGTCGTAGACGGCGCTGCGGTTCTTTTTGTTGCCGTACAAATTTCGTTTCTTAGTTTTTCATGTGGCATTGACACCCATCTATATATGTGAATTTACAGGAGCTAATTGAAATTGGCTAGAAATTTGTCTACGACAGACTTCTGGAGTGACGTGCATCTTATTCTTGTTATTTTAGAACCTTCTTGTTTTTGAAACCATGATCACATGGATCACATTAGGCGACCAAGTCAATCGCGACATACATCATTTGCCTACATGTGGATCGATCTTTTTCAGACTTAGTTTTTAGTATTCTTTACATTTATTCATTAATTTTAGTTGTTTTTACTACCACACTGCTGTATTAGTAGATGATTTTAATGATTCCTAAACGTTTATTAAACAATCTGAAATAATTTTCATGAAGGATGGTGTGACTGAAAAGACGTTATTGTCTATCGACCGTAAATTAGTTGGCAAAAAGACAGAAGGGTGATAAATACTTTTACATAAAAGAGTAGGTAGTCACTTAATGTACCACAGAGAAGTAAACCAGTGTGTGTTAAGAAACAAATGACCTCCAATTTACCCCGCGATCCTTTCAAATGTCACAGCTCAAAAAACTTATAACAGTCGACATTGTCTGAAATTAATTCAACCCGTAAATTATACGCAATGAAAACTGTAATTTTGTTGGACGATACAGTAGAATGGTACCCAGAAAGGGTTGAATGTAATGGTGGCAAGCATCTGGGTCCGTTTCGCGAAATGTGTCGAACACGGCTTGCGTAGGCTGCTGTTTCTCAAACTTTTTACTGTCTGTTCGGGACGAAATATTTAATCTTAAGAAGCAGAGTGAACAATTGCTCGAACGACAAAATAAAGAAAGATCAAAATTAAATAAAACTAGTTTATTCCTCCCAAACAGACGCTCATTTCATTATGATAAAAATGTACAAAAACAAAATGGAAAAAAAATACGTGCTGAGAAACAAATTCATGAGAGCCCCCAACCATGCTTGGTGTTTAGGCTACCAATCAGCAGATTCAGTACTCAAATTCCCGGTAGAGAATTTAAAATAGGAACTCGCTAACCAGTATCCAAACCAATCACTAACCAAATTCTTTTATGAATGGGCCTGCCTCTCAGGGCCGAACATTTTAAATGTATCAGATTGACATGCGCTACCCAAAATTCACAAGATCTTCTGTACGTGTGTACTTCACTGAATTTCTCCTTCTTGTTTTTTTTTTGTGCATGTTTGAGATGGTCCTTGTATGGTTTAGATTCACAATTGAACCCGATAGGAGGCACAGCAATCAGGGCCCAGTTTTTTTTCTTAAGAAAAGCTTTGCTATTCGTTATTTTAGGAAGATGATCTCTACCGCTTTTACAATTCTAATTGGTACAATTTTCTTTCCTCCTGTATTGATCAGACTATAACGAAACGATCTATCGGCTATGCTCGTATCGGGATTCTTACTGGGAGCTATTCGGAAGTTTTTACTTACCTCTAAATTAGCAATCGCCGTGTGTGGTAAATAACATTTTACTGGTAACGTCCAGTGGTTGTGGTGGTTGCGGAATTTGTTCGAAAGAGTCACCGCGGCCCTGGAACGCAAAGGGCATTAGAAGGAACACGTATGGGTTTTAGTCAGTAAGAGTTTGACACGCCCTTCCGCTCCACCCAGAGCGGAAGAAGTCATTTGATAATTTCCCATTCTTAAAAAAAAATAAGTCTAGTAAAATGTTGTTGCTGTTGTACATTGCACAGTTCACCACAGCAGTTAAATAAATAAATAAAGTCCTCCTGACCGATTTCGGCCATGGCGGCCAATCTCAACCGAGACTGGCCATCGGCGCGGGACATATTATAGTGCACAAGTCTGCGCGAAATCACAGGTGTACTCCCTCTTTCATCACTCTCATATTCCGATGGGACGGCAACCCGACACGACCGGAGAGAGATCTGGCGCAGGACCAACGGCTTAACGTGCTTTCCAAGGTACGGCCTAGTTTGGGATCAGATGTCCGTGTGTGAGTTGTCCCAAGATATTATTATTATATTGATAATTATACCATCGTTTTCGTTCGAGTTACTCGGTTACAATTTTATGTTTAAGGTTGTCTTAACTTTACACAGAAAATAATAAAAGGACTACAAAGTAAATAAAAAGAGTTTCCGTCATCCAATACCTTTATTTATCCACTGGCGAAAACAAAGATCCCTTTGAATCCAACTTGGCAACTCAAATTCCCTTTCAACTTTGAGAACCGCTGCAAATGACCTCGATTAGCTCTATTATGGCGATATAAAAGTGGGATATTAACTGTAATAAGCTTTCATTGGCCTGTATAAGATTATTAACTAGATATAGGTGTGTATTACTGTATACGTACGTCCTTTGTAGCATAATTGCATTTTGGATTAAGAGTTTTGCTAGCTAGTGATGATGTTATTAAAGGATCAAGGCAGACGACCGAATGGGAGTCTAAGTGCGGAAAAGAGAGTCCCTACTCTACTCTCTAATCTAAAGGATGAAGGCTCCCATAGAGGATTGTACTGAATTACTCCCCCAAGCTAGCAGATATTTTGCGGAATTTGTTAGAAAGAGTCACCGCGGCCCTGGAACTCAAAGGGCTTTCGAAGGAAAACGGATGGGTTTTTAGTCAATAAGAGTCTGACACGCCCTTCCACTCCACCCAGAGCGAAAGAAGTCATTTGATGAAATCCCATCCTTAAAAAAAAAGCTAGCGGATATAATAATAATATTTTTTTTAAATTTTGAAATATTTTTACAACTTTATATACAATGAATAAAGAGAATAATAATAGCCATTTAATTCCAATAAAAACATTTGACATTAATATCTAATTGTTGTTTTAAATGAAATTATTACGATATTTTTTATAAAGTATTTTTATTGGAGCTAGTAGGTATGCGTATGTTAATAGTATGTATAATACATACATATATAGTACACTAGTCGCCGCCCGCGGCTCCGCCCGCGTGACTGTCGAAAATTATCCCAAGGGAACATATTCCCGAGATAAAAATATCCTATGTGATATTCCAGACTATAATCTACCACTGTGCCAAATTTCATCAAAATCCATTCAGTAGTTTTTGCGTGAAAGAGTAACAAACATCCATCCATCCATCCATCCATACAAACTTTCGCGTTTATAATATTATTAAGTAAGATATAACGCTACACTATCCCACACATTTTGTTAGTGTGGAAATAAGTTAGGTCTGGTGGCTCTTGGATCTTATGCTTGAGAAAGAAAAATGAATACACGGTTCCTATGGAATATGACACGAGAGCGAACTCGCAGGAAAAAACTCGTTCAAACTATAAATTCAACCCGCCATCTTTAAATCAAATATACAATTCCTTGTTCATTGAACAAATTAATAAGATTAGACCATCAATAATGTCGTTAGGAAACAACTGTTAGAAAGTAGAACAATTTTCTTTGGTGTAAAGCGAGTGCCCAGGAACAAGTCGTGAAGTGGGATGGGACGCTGTGATAAGCGATAGCGGACGATGAAGCGATACTGTAGTTTTGAGTTTACACCGTTGTAACTTCTAGTATATAGAGATAATAATATAATAATAATATCTTGAGACAACTCACACACGGTCATCCGATCCCAAACTAGGCAGAGCCTGTGCTATGGCAACCAGACAACTAATAAACATACTTATATATTTCTAAATACGTAGATATTTTAGACAAATTACACCCAGACACAGAACAAATGATCATGCTCATCACACAAAGATTTGTCCTGGGTGGGAATCGAACCCACGACCTTCGGTTTAGCAGTCAGGGTAACTAACCACTTGACCAACAGGCCCGTCAAGATAAAAATGAAGTTACGGTTTTGAGAACTCCGTCTTCATTACTCGGTTTTCATGATCAATCCGGAAAATATACGTATAATCGTAAATACAATCGAATCGAAAGACAATAGGTACCCGGACAGTTAAAATAGGCAGGCGCCGGCGTCGTGGGAAGCCAGGTGTACCGTTCTACTGTTTACGACTTATCAATAAAGCCGATTAATAAGGCGCATAAAGATTGTAAATAAGTATTTAGATCAGTGATATTTAAGGTTTATAAAGTAGGTACCTATCGTATGATCAAAGATAAGCCAGGATTCTGATTGGTGCTTTTTATTTTATAACAATCATATAGGTATAATTAAAGTGTCTTATAGATAGATTGTAATTATAGGTAGATTTTTAATTCTTAAAGATTACAGGTTTTTTTTAGTTATCAGTGCTTTATTAAGTGAAATTGGCGTCAAATATTAAACTTATCTTGTACAATCATGCTTAAGTTGCTTTAAGCTGATTTTGAGATATGAAGAAGTTTATTTGCTACTAAATGCACTTTTATTGCGTAATGTTTTAATATTGCGCAATACCTACACCAGTCGGGCGATTTTTTTTTTAAAGAAACGTTTACATAACACTGGTCAACAAAAAAAAACTTTTTGTGTGTCACAAGATTTTTTAAACTAATTATGTTAACAACATGCTTAAGTATCATAGAACTGAAATTAGAATTATTGAGACGCGAACAGTTTTCCTGTAATATTATTTTGAAGTGGTCCTTTTAGACGAAAACTGAAGTTTTCAGGTGATTCTTATACAGGCACGTTATCATATTAAAGGATTGGTTGTGTAGCAGATGGCACGTCAGTACTCAACTATCCTTTTATATTAAAAAAATCCAAAATAAAGCTTACATTTTTTTAAATCTGATGTTGCATTATTTCTTTTTTGAGTTTTAAAAATAATTTCACCATAAATGTAAAGAAACTTGATAGAATCATTTGAGCACTTTTTCTACATTATATATGAATAAAATAACTCATTAAACTGAAAAAAATGCTACTTTATGGAAAAATGATGTTACTGGTAGTAGCTGTAACACAAAGACTAGACCTCATCAAAACAAAATAAATATGATTTTGGAATAAGGCTAGGTAGGTTATTCGCAATTAGTGATCACATTCCTTGTGACAAAATCTTGTTGACTAGTGAATTATTGTTGATCACATGCGGCCTTTAACCAACTGTCAACTGGCAAACATGACGTTTCAGCTACTGTTGGTAGCTAATTTGACAGTTGATTAAAGTTAGATACGTTACTGGAACCGGCCAATAGTGATTTTGACAGTTTGCGACTGTCAAAAACCCTTCTTATTTCCCCTTATTTTATGATACATTTTTGGGCATTGTCAATGAGTATAATACGAAATACTGTAACTTGAGTTTGAACGTTTTTTAAGTAAAAGAACTGACCTTTCTGAATTAAAATTAAGTTACTTTACTTTTGATTTCATCCTCATCCTCCTATACTTATCCAGAATTACTAGAACTACCACTTTTTAATTGCTGTCTATCAAAGAGTCTATCAAAGTTACATGTTTGGTTGTTTGTTTGTGAATCACCCCTCAACGGCGAAACACATTTGGATGTAGCTACTTTGGAATACGGAAACAAATAGACCATAGTCTGGAGAAGGACAAACCACATGTTACATTTCATTCAGTATTTTTTCTTTGAAGCCGATATCTACGCAGATGAAGTCGCGAGCGTCAGCTAGTAGATACGTGTTGTTTTAACCAGAAAACATGACTATTATATTGCCCTCCAGACTGCCTTCAATCATCTCGACTAGCCTGTTGGTCGAGTGGTTAGTGACCCTGACTGCTAAACCGGAGGTCGTGGGTTCGATTCCCACCCAGGACAAATGTTTGTGTGATGAGCATGATCATTTGTTCTGTATCTGGGTGTAATTTGTCTATAACATGTATGTATTTAGAAATATATAAGAATGTTTATCAGTTATCTGGTTGCCATAGTACAGGCTCTGCCTAGTTTGGGATCGGATGACCGTGTGTGAGTTGTCCCAAGATATATTATATTATATTATATATCTTCAAATCTAAAACATTCTAGCAATGCCTGCCCAGCAATGAAGTCATCATTCCACGAGGTACTACTTCAGATAATTCAATTTGCAAAGTCATTGCCGCTTATCTTTTGTTTTGGTAACACATTATAGAAATGTTGCGCAAAATGACCGTAATAGATATCTGAAACTAAACACTGTTGCCACCGTTTCTGCATGTCACGATGAACATTTATATCACCTAATTGCAACCTGCAACGTATTGATATTGCTTCATCATCAGACTTGGCATATTTTGAAGAAAGTAGGGTCATGAGATAAATATGTAATTATTATTTTAAGACGATTAAAGTTATGATCTTTGCAAAGATAAGATAGGGGGCCTCCCATTGACCTTTGTAGCGATGTTATCATCGATACTTAGTAGGTAACTCCACGCTAATGATAAGTATGAATGGCCAATACCAATCTAATCGCTAAATGTTATCAAGACACCCGAAGATTTCCTGAAGAATTCTGAGATTTGAATTTTGGAACTTTTTGAAGTCAAACTTCTTTATTGGCGTTGGAAAAAAAAAATACCGTCACATTTCTCGGTTACACGTCACTATTTTCCGTTACGCGCCATCTTTTTCTTGTCCCTACCACGGTTGATTCGAAGAGTACTTTCTCCAGCGGAGTAGGGATAGCATGTCGTTTAAGCGGACTTATCCCACCACTAGACTTGACCGTTTTTTGTATTAGAGATATTTGTTGTTGTGGTAGTTGTTGTTGTTGTGGTAGTTGTTGTTGTGTGTTGTTGTTTGTTTGTTGTTGTTGTTAGTTGTTGTTATTTTGTGTTTTGTTTTTACAAAGTAAAAATGAAAACAAAAGTAGATCATTTTTCGAAAAATAAGGTCATAAAGAAGTTTCACTTCTTACGTGTGTACACAAGTACACGCACACATTTTTTTCCATGGTCTCGAATTTTTTGTCCATCTATCGCATGTCGCATTACAGCCGACCGCGGAGTGGGGATAAAGTGAATGGCGATCGGCAGAGCAATGGCGCCCATAGCTCGCATCAGCTGACCGTGTAGCATTTACATTCTCATTTATTCGTGCAAGTACACCGCGGTATTTGTGTGTTTTGATCAGAGTATTAATGTAAATGGTCTCTGTAAAGTTTCACTCGCTTCGTGGCTTCATAAAACCACACATTTTTTTATGTTGATTTTTCAGTTCATCGGTACTTATTGTCCTCCTGCGAGGTCAGTCCGTCGATAGGTGACCCTAAAAATCTACACTAAACTCTCTAACAGCTAACCCGCTCGTCCCACTAGAGCCACTTCCCTAATACATTCAAATAGAAGAAAAAAAAAATCCAATTTGTACAGGAAACAAAGCAGGGCCATTCAGAAGAGTCTTTTTCTATTAAGTCGTGGGAGGAAAAGTTTTTTCATTTGACCCATTAAGCCGTCGGCAAGACACTTCGGTTTGCACCGTATATTCTAATAACGTAGGACGTAATACTGTTTATCTAGTAATAATGTTACTGCTTGAGTTATGTTGCACTTTATAAAACTGTGTATAAGGTGTGTTTTTGTTTGGGCAACGGAACCCTATTACTAAACCTACGCTGTCCATCCGTCTGTTCAATTGGCTGTGAACGGGGTGTATCTCATGAATAGGGTCTATATTGATCTTTTACTTTGTTATACCATATATGAAATAGAATAAGAATTGAGTAGGTAGGTATTGACTATTGAACTGTAAAGAGTGGAAATATCAAATTTCTACCTATTACAGTTGAAATTTCCCAAAAAAATAAGCAGTTCGCCCCTACTACATATTACTTAAATATATAAAGGTAAGCTGAACAGGGTGTAAAGTCTCGCTAACCTCTAATTGGAAAGAGAGGATCCTCCGACCAGACGGTTGTTGTTTCCGGTGGGCAACTGCACGGTACTTGATATTTGGAATGTTGTATATTTTACCGGAAAATTGAAGAATCCGTAAGATTGTAATTAATCTTTATTAGATGTAATTTCTCGATTTATTATGAAACAATCGTTTTGTATACAATTAATTCCATCCAAATTTAATAGTTTCCAATATACTCGTGTCTTATTAAGAAAAAATAGTCTACAATTTCACACGATATTTTACAATCTTGCGGCGTTTGCAATTTTCCGGTGACATATATATTCAAATCGCACGGTAAACTGATACCGCGATGCAGGATTTCATTTAGTAGTTCCTGCGTTATTTTTTGTTGCGATACAAATTTCGCTTCGTTACTTTTTCTGGGGGAAATCCTCGCGGACGTCCTGTGGCGGAGGGGTCTGTCAGACTCTTACTGACTAAAATCACCCCGGTGTTCCATCTCTCACCTACGCCGGGGGTGAACCACGCGGGAACGTATGTGACTTCCGTAATCCCCGGCTGGTGCCGGCTAACCTTCGGGGAATACTGGCGTGATGCTATGTATAAAGGAAGGTCTACCTAACGGTTATTTTGTTTAAAACAAAAGAATGCAACGTTCTTCAAATTTCACTGTTTTGTTTTTATTTTATGTGTCAAGGTTTCTATTTGTTTTGTTCTAAGAGTAAAACAAATAGGTAGAAATGAAGATAAGTGGGTGATGCCTATAGCAAAAATAGTAGAAGTTTATTTAGAAAATAAATTATAATGCATATTTACTGTTAAAATCAATAGTACCTACAACCGAAATTATCTACTACTGGCTTCCCCAAGCCATGCCACATTGATCAATCGTATCATGTAAGAAAATATAATCTACTAGCATTTGCCTGCGACTTTGTTCGCGCATATTCCGATTTTCCCGTTCTCGTATAATGTTTATAAGAATGTCTGTGTGATCAGCAGTGATAGGAATAGGTAGTGCTTATTAGCCTAAAGTTTGAAGAACAGAGACAAGAAACGGAGACTTCCTTAGTTCTATATTTTTTCCCAGACATCTGCCCGGACAACACTTAAATACATTAAAAAATTATGTTATTTGGAATAAGTTCGTGTTGTTTACCTAAAGTTTGCGACTAGACATAACATAACACAGTCGTTACAACTATCAAATTTTCCGAAAGTTTTCTTTTTGGAGAACATTTTGTAAATGACTTGTTGATCTTAAAACTATGAAACGCAGTCTTTGTTTAAAGAGCCGTACACGTTTCGAAGTAAATATCTGCTTTCTAGCTCGCTCTTGGCCACGTCTGTTGAGATTTCTAAAGTTCAAGTGTGTAATTGAAAAAAAAA
>NDFZ01005068.1:0-121105 GCA_002192655.3 Mamestra configurata | reverse complement strand
GTCGCCAAGGAAGGCCACGATCTCGGGTCACAACTGAAAGGCAGGATCGATTCATCGTGACGACCAGCTTGAGAAATCGTCACCTTACCTCCATTGAGATACAAAACCAACTTCGCGACTTCCACGGAGTATCTGTGAGCGCTCGAACTGTTCGGAGAAGGTTAAAAGAACGCGATATGGTACCACACAAGCCAGCTAATGGGCCCAAACTAACGCGAGCCCACCGAACAGCGCGCCTTCATTTCGCACGCAGTCATTTAAATTGGACACAGCAAGATTGGAGCCGTGTACTCTTTTCTGATGAGTCTAAAATTGTGTTACATGGCAATGATGGAAGGAAGAAGGTCTACCGACGTAAGGGAGAGCGTTTCGCACAATGCTGCTTTGAAGAGAGGGTTGCTTATGGCGGTGGCTCATGGACTGTCTGGGGCGGTATATCCGCGAGCGGCAAAACTCAACTTGAGGTTGTTACAGGACCACGGCTGCCAACATTAAATGCTGAAAGGTACATTCGTGAGTGCTTAGAACCTCACGTGATACCATACGCGGACTATGTGGGCCCAAATTTCCTTTTTATGCATGATAATGCAAGAGCCCATGCGGCCGGCATCGTCAGGGAATATCTTCGGGATGTGAACATCACAGTTATGGACTGGCCAGCCAGAAGCCCAGACATGAACCCCATTGAGCACATGTGGGACGAGCTAAAAAGACGTGTTAGGGCTCGTCAGCCAGTTGCCCAGACGATGCAGGAGTTGAAAACTGCCATAGAAGAGGAATGGGAGATGATCCCTCAAAATTGCATAGAGCGGTTGATAAACTCTATGCCTAATCGTATGAGAGCTGTGGTAGATGCCCATGGAGGCAACACGCGTTATTAAATTAAACCTTTATTTGATAAAACATGTTTTTTATTCAAAAATCAATTGCCTTTAACAAGGCGCATATCCGACTTGTTAGGCGTAGCTCCATGTCGTATGGTATTCTGAATTCAAATTTAAAACAATACGATCGAAAAAGATGGTAAAATGTATCAGGTTTAAAACTGCATCAACAGTTTTTGTTCAATCTAGCAATCATATTTCGGTAGGGGCCATCGAAACCTAAACTCTAAGGTGGGCCAATAGATGTGTCCAGAAGTATATTTTCAAACAACAAACTATGGTCATACTAGTACAAATTCAATTTACGATCCATACTTTTTTAGGGCTTTTGTATTAACTTATCAATATTGCGGTAGCTCGTGGCTAAAGCACGGGTCGATCAAGGTTAAGCAACGCTTGCCAGGGTTGGTCTGTGGATGGGTGATCATCTCAACCTACCGAGTTTCCTCCGTGCCTCGGAAAGCACGTTAAGCCGTTGGTCCCGGCTTCCATTTGTAGATCTTTGGCACTCGTTACGGATTGTCAGAAGCCAGTAAAATCTGACACCAGTCTTGCCAAGGAGTACCGTGTTACCCAGTTCATGGGTTGTGGAGGTCTGGCAGGCAGCCAATCCACGTAAAATACTGGTATTCAGCTGAATCCGGTTTGACTGGGTGCCGTCCCCAATGTAGTTGGGAAAGAAGACTAGGCAGATGACGATGATTGCGGTACGCATAATATAATTAGTTATTCCTAAGGTCAAGTACCTAATCTCTCACCAAATCAGCTCAAGTTTCCTGATACAGATATCCCCAATCCTGATCGAATCGGACATCTTAGCGTTCGGCAGTTTAATTGAATATTTAATGGATACAGCCGTCCTGTAATTTCACGGGTTCGATCAATCAATTAATCCCTCATTGGTAAATGGACCGCGAGGATCGATTGAGATTACGGTTTTTGTGTTAGTTAACGATTGATCTTGAAGTGGGGAAGTTGGGAGTTTATTAGTTAGTGGGATGGAGGTCAAGGGGACCATCAATTCAACGACAAGGTTGGTGCAATGACTGCTGCGCTGCGTGTCGTGGGTTCGATTCTCGGACGGAACAAATATTTATATATTTGTATGGCCTACAAAGTCAAAGTCAAAGTCAATTATTTCAACTAGACCATTACAAGGCACTTTTGAACGTCAAATTTACAGTTCAAGAATCTCCATAGTTACTCTTGATCAAAGAGTTCTACAGAGAGTTGTTCCGGGTTTGGCTGTATGTGTATGTGAGTTTGTATGTTTGTGAACGCACCCACGACACAGGAGAAATTCCTAGACTGGGACAACGTTTTTTTTTAAAAAATAGGGTTTTACCACACCAGTCGAAGAACGTCGATTGACGTCGGTCAATTGGTGTGGTAGCTTTGGCTGATGTCAACATTTTTTTAAAATTTCTATTCTAAGTTTAAAATTCAATGGTATCTGTGTTTCAGGCATTTGTAGGCAGTGGTAAACATTTTCCACAAGACAGCGACCCTTTTGCCAACCTAAAACATGAAAAGCACTTCTAAAATTATTATTATCCAAGATGGCACCAAAGTAAGTCGTTCATTGCCTACGAATCCCTCAAAAACCTTTGGATTTAAATTAAATCTCTTAATTTAAAGAAAGAAAACCTCTCGAGTTTTCGGCGAAAAGTTTGACAAAAAGAAAACTCAATTTCTTTTGTAATTTGCGGATAATAAACAGATTGAATGAAGCTTCGGTTCCTTTCGGGATGCTTCGGGCAAGATCGGCTCTTCGACGAGGAAGACATTTAGAAGGTGGTTGCTTTCAGGAGAGTTATGGTGTAATAAAATAAGTAACAATGGTAGTTTTATGGTTTCTACTGTAACTTAGAAGTTTCTTTGACCATTGTCAAGGTTTACTATGTTTATAGTCAAAGAAAAAGAAAACGCTTTCATTAATTGACACTACACCATTGTTTTAAGGTAAGTATGTTTTAACATTTTTGGTGTTAACAATTGTTGGTAAGCCTAATAAATAAATAAAAAAAGAAAAAAAATAGTTTTTTTTTTTATTTAATATCGGTTTGCTCTTAACTCTAGTCTAGGTCATAGATGACAGAGACAAAGTCGACGATGGAGCAAGCTTACCCAGAAGAAGCCTGTTCATCTCCTCAACAATTGAACAGATTTGGTTATGGATTTGGTTGGATATCATCAAATGACTTCATCCGCTCTGGGTGGAGCGTAAGGGCGTGTCACACTCTTACTGACTAAAACCCATCCGTGTTTCTTTTAAAGCCAGTGTTCCAGGGCCGCGGTGACTCTTTCGAAGAAATTCCGCAAACCTTGGAGGCTCGGGCCCTAGCGGACCCCGTTTTCTATGCTGACATCTTTGAAGATGTTACTTACCTGCCAGGTACATCTGGTACATACTATTTGAAATCGTTCCCTCAATGCAAAAGAGTTTCTTCTTTAGCTCGTATCGACATCAAAGAGAAAATGCAATTATTTCATGCAAAAGCGGGCCCCGTCTCCTATGCATTGCAGACATCTCTTTGAGGCGCGCGTGGAACACACCGCGCCATCGACCCGGGCCAGCGAGGCACCTAACGCTCGCCGTCCGAAGGCCCGGGGAGACCGTGCTTTGGATTGGATTTTTTGTTCCGGTAGTCTATCGATCTATCTATTGGAGTATGGCTAGACGTCATTCCAACCAGCCAACCTCCCTCCAGAAGCAGAAAGTCCTCCTAGTGTAATATAATATCTATAATAATAATATCTTGGGACAACTCACACACGGTCATCCGATCACAAACTAGGCCTGTGCTATGGCAACCAGACAACTGATAAACATACTTATATATTTCTAAATACATACATATTATAGACAAATTACACCCAGATAGAACAAATGGTCATGCTCATCACACAAAATTTTTCCTGAGTGGGAATTGAACCCACGACCTCTGGTTTAGCAGTCAGGGTCACTAACCACTCGACCAACAGGCCAGTCAAAAGTTCAGGATATCTGTTGGTTTGCCTCCGTATTACGGCGACGCCTTTGCACTCAAGGAGTGTACTGTGCACTAATCGCTTGATCGTCGATCGATGCCATAAATCGATGGTGGAATAAATTAGTCAACGTCGATCGATAGTTTCTACTTTCCCAAAGCCAAAGCTTAACCGTTAACAAAAGTTAGGGTGTTACCACAGCAATCGATCGATGGTAGAATGAATTAGTCTGGCATGGATCGACGATCGATCGGTTGGTGTAGTAACCCCCGTATCCAGTACTTTTTCGATTCACCTTAATTTACACCTTAACAACATAACCGCGAATCGTACATGAAACTTTTTATATCATCGCCGCAGCCCATACAGCGTCGTTAACACTAAAGCAGAAAGCGCTTAAAAGCGCTAAAAAGCGGCGTGCCCATTTAACCCGATTCCGCTGTTGATATTTGGAATTAAATTTTCATCTTTTTTAAGCGATTTTTTTGCTGTTGGCGTAGATGCTTTTCAGCTTAATCTGGAAAATGTAGGCTGTTTCTTTTTGGTCTCAAGTGCTTGTTTCAAAATGTAGGTTTAATCAGGGAAACTAATTGTTTTGTCGTATGTCTCTTTCATCTCAACGAAAAACATTATATTTGCACGGCAACAAAAAGAACCGCGGCGCCATCTACTAAGAACTACCAACGAAATCCTGTATCGTGCAAGCAAATTTCTCCGTGCGATTTGAACATATACAACAGTCCGAATATCAACTATCGGGCAGTTGCCCACCAGTCACAACAACCGTCTGGTCAGAGGATCCTCCCATTTCAATGGAGGTGTGCGGGACTTTACTCACTGTTCTGCGTACCTCTACAAAGTTTCTTAGGTAGTGTTTTTTTGGTTTCTGACTAAGAATACCACTTAAAATCTCTGTGAAAACTTAAACTACGCATCACATTCTTAGCACTTATCGCAAATAACACCTAACACTTAGACACATCCTACACTACATATAATTTAATAATTCAGTGTTTATAATAACATACCACTGAATACCTAATCACACCGTTTGAAACATTTATCCACGCCAGAGTACAATAATTCCCACAGAGTAATAACTCAAACAGAATCGCTAGTGGGACTCGTTCGCAAGCAAAGGGTTCCGTACGAGTCTTATTTTTATCGACTTCTAAAAAGGACGATATTGTATTCGACCCATATGTATCGTATGTATGTCCGCAATTTTCTAAAAAACCACTGAACCGATTTGGATGGGGTTTTTGTTATATAAATGCATATTTTTCAGGGAACGTTTTAGCATATAATAAATTGTTACGCGCCAGAATTAATTTTGGGTACATTAAGTTACTACTAGCGCCATCTAGTATCGAGTAGCAGAACTAGTAGAGTCAAGTACCTTCTAGACATTTCTTTGCCAGAACATACTACACTTCTCGATATCTGGTCAGTCGGTAGCGGTAGTTACGAGTACTTTCCAGATGTTTCGAGAATAGAAGTTTCTAGAATTCACTGTCCTATATATAGGACCCTACATAGGATCCTTATAAGGAGCGCGTAGTCCGCGACCGGGTCAGTATGGAATTTGTGATACAAGCAAATACTTCGGAAGCGATCTTCAAGTGCGATTAAAGTGATCAGTGATGAAATTGTGTTTTATAATTAGTGAGTTTAATGTTGTAATTAGTGTTGTTAAATTAAAGTGTCATTTTGGTTGTTTAATCGGCTGTTTTTATTGTCACGAACCCCAAGCTCGTAACAATATTATGAGGATCTGCTGAAAATCTTTGGAGAAAGACAACGGAACTCTTCAATAACTAACAGATAAAGTAAGTGAGCTGGTGACCAATGTGTATACTGTTGATAATTAGCCTTGCCTTTCTCTATGAAAGCTATAACTCTATAATAATTTCCGACATAGTGTTTTGCAAGTATCAATTAGCAGCGTACACATAAGTGGCGTAGAATTGACACCTCGATAACAAGTAGGTTGGTACTGCTGAATTATTAGACGTACTGGAGCTTTAGATTTGGCATTCAGTGTAATTCGAAGCTGGTTTGGTGGTTTTGTGAGAACGGTTCAATTTAATAGTATGACTATAGCTTTAAGGATTGTGTTTACGAGCCGATGTATCATGTATTGTAAAATACTTTCCATACTATTGTATAAATTCAAGTTTTTAAAAGCTTAACAGACAGATGTGTTGCTGGGGAGTTTGTTGCGCCACTTCTTCTTCCCAGCTACAACACTAGGAAGTGGTGACGGGCAGGCGTTTTGGGGGACTGTCTTTATGTAGAACTTTGACGTTCAAAAAGTGCTGGCACTCAGCCTAATTTGAATAAATGACTTTTGAATTTTGAATTTTGATGAATGTCGTAAGATTCACGTCGCCGCGTCGTGATACAAGAACTACGTATCGGGTTCTTGTCTCGTGCCTTTAAAAACAACTAAATTAGTGAAAAAAACCAGACAAGTTCGCGTTTGACGCGCGCATCGAGGGTTCCGTATAAACTCGTATGTCGATAGTTCATGTATTAAGGGAATCGAGTCTCGATTTTTTTCGATAACATTACTTAAGTTGTTAATTATATAAACTATGAAAGCACTCCCATTACCCTGACAAAAACATAAGTAGGTACGATTGAAGGACAAACTTAACTTTTCAGTTGAAAAAATTGTTCTTCTATACGTCACGGTCAACTTCAACTGCAAATATAAGTTTGTAATCGCAAAATGTGTTTTTCTTTTATGTGATAAAACTATAAATTAACATTTTTCAGACATTTTCCTTTATTTTTGTTGTAAGACCAAGTAACCAAGTAGTGCAAATTTCATGATTCTAGGTCAATGGGACGTACCCTATAGGTTTTGATTTACTTGCAATTATCAAGATGTGTCGCAAAAATTATGCATAAACATGTAGTCATTAATTTTTTTATTGTGTTGACTTAGAAGCTTGATTTTTTCAGATTTCCAAGGGGCCATAAACCTAGTAATTGTATATTAGTATTAGTTCCGTTTTTTCCTTTTGAGGTATTGAACCCTAAAAAAGCAAGCGATGAAAATTGTGGAACTACTTTATCAAATACTCTAACGTTATCATATACTTGATTTTTCCACCGGATTTACCCTCGTTTTAGTCGGTAAATATTTCACTGATCATCATCATACCAACCGAAAGACGTCCACTGCTGGACATGGCCTCCCCATAGGTTGACATAACCGCCACGCTTGGCAAGCGGGTTGGCGATCACAGTGGATGCTGCTGCCCTTAGTCGCCTCTTACGACACCCACGGGAAGAGATGGGATGGGCTATTCTCTTACGTCCGACACCATACTTTTCACTGATACTAATGCCATAAAAATAATCCTCTGTCCTAATGTGCGTGTTACATGTGCCGTTCCAAATCTTCAGTCGTTGAAGCGTGATTATTGGCTAAAAAACATCCTAACTTTCCCATTTATAATATAAGTAGCAATAATGATTCTCTATGACTTGATTGTTGCAACATGAAAATAAAGAAATCAATTTTAAACAAAACAATACTCTACGAGAACAAAACACAAAACAAAAGAACAAACAACATAATTCTTAAAGTAATTCCAACTTTTTAAAACACGTACAAACAGAAAATGCGACAGGAATTCGCAATTTAAACTGCGTCCGAACTCATTTATAAATGGTCACCCTAGTCGGGACGTAAACTACATTCTTTAGCGCCAAGGAACAGCTTGTTCCAGCTCCGGGCACCATGATTTACATAAAAAGCGGACAGTCCACGTTCAAGCTCGCTCGTAATTGGACAATTTTGTTACTCCACTTTTTAATACTATGCGCTTTTGCAGTATTTGCTTGGTGGCACGGAGAAGAAAGATTCAGAATTCTCACTTTGCGCACTTACACAACACCCAACAAACAAAGCCACGATAAGGAAAAACGGCCATCATTATCTGCTGTCATAATGAATTGTAAATTTTACAACACACTTAGTAATATTTGAAAGCTGGCTCCTACCCCATTTCTACGCAATTTTGTGTATTTCGCACTATGTACAATCTATACTTCTATTTCACTATACTAATATTATAAATGCGAAAGTTTGGATGGATGGATGTTATGTTTGTTACTCAATCACGTCAGAACAGTTGAACGGGTCTTAATGAAATTTGAATTTTTATTCCAGGAGTATGTTCCCTTGGGATCATTTTCGACATTCACGCAGGCGGACGCGCGGGCGGCAGCTAGTTGATTATATTTATATGTATAGCTTTTGCTGACGCCCGTTGCTTTGCTCGCGTTCATATGCATTTTCGCTAATAAAGTAGCCTATAACCGTCTCCAGGGCCCTATGTATATCTGTACTAAAATTCATCAAAATCGGTTCAGTGGTTTAGGCGTGTAAGATAAAAGAAACCAACTCACTTTCGCATTTACCTCTGTAACCCTCACTGTACTGATCGCTGGTCAACTCCCACAAGTCATGACAATCGCCACATGCATTCGATCAAACTTGGCACACGGGCATAGAATACTTTTTCGCCTAGTAGGTACTAGGTTCAAATAAGATATTTTTGACCTTCTGCATTTCCCTTTCATAGTTTTTGCCTGTTAGAGTCCAGTTGTTTATGCAACTGCCAGTGTTGTTTTAGCCAATCATTACTGAGGCCAATAATTGGGAGTCCATGTTGTTTTTAGGCAGCCGTATTATTGGGCCCACAAAATGGATGTTTTAGTATTAATGCTATCCTGCCATCCTACTAATATTATAGAGGTGTGTAATGTATTTGTGAGGACGGATAAATGTTTATTACGCAAAAACTACTGAACGGAATTGGAAAAAGGACATAGTAAAGCTGGTTCATAAATAACTTCATGACTCGGTCATTTATGAAACGATTTGAAAAAATCTTTTTTTATTTCATCAAAATTGGTTTCAGTAGTTTGGTTTTGAAACCAAAATAGCTGGAAAAAATATGTCCTTCAAGCAAATGAAATTATATATTTTGCTTTCCTGTAACTTTCCAGTGGTGTTGTTAGGTGTGGGGTACGACTAAAAAGTGAAAAATAAAAAACTTTTTTACAAAAAAATACAACCGACTTCCAAAAAAGAAAAGCACTACAACAACACCGACTTCCGAAATTAAAGTTTTTTTACACTTTGTACTGTTTTTTATTTGGAAGTCGGTTGTTAAGTGAACATTAGTATTTAAAATACCCTTAAAATAGGATTTGATCTTTGTGATGTGTGACATAGTTTAGTTGTTCCATTTGGCACACACATAATTTATATCCTGGAATATAAATACAGAACATACAATACTTTTTATCAGCGGAGTATGTTCCTTTGGGATAGTTTTTGATATTCACGCTAGCAAAGCCAGTGGCTGAAGATAGTATCGGTATCTTTGTCTACAATATTTGGGTTGCTATTGACCTTCATTAGGAGAAAGCAGGTGCCAATTATCATAAGGAAAAGTAGTGTTTTTCTTTTATCTGTTTTATTTTCTTATTCTTTCTTAGAAATATCCTATTTTTTTTACAAGATTTTATTTAACTTTTGCATACTCCTTTATTTCTGGTAACAATACAATGTGCAATACTCAATATTGTAATAATTTTAACATGGCCGCCGCTCCAAGATGGAGGATTACGTATTTTTTCTTAACCCCTTAAAATGGATACCAAACGCTTTCGTTTGGTGGCTTGAAGAGTAGAACACAATTAAAAGCTGGTTCTTTAAAAAAAATGATATTACAGTGAGTCGTAAAATTGAATAGATTTCCTGTTCGTCGTTGGTAAGGCTTTTTGTTTCAAAGTTTATTTTTACAAAATTGTTTTCTTGATGTTTCAAATTGTTTTGTGATTGTTTATGTGTCTGTCTCAGACTGACAAATGCTTGCAATGCCTGGACAGGTTCACTCAAATCTGTGTGGTTCTTTTCCCAAAAGACCACTTCAGACATTAACCTACATGGTTCTCATTTGATTTGACCAGTACGATGGTATGGACTTTAAAAGAGACTTTGACCTCTGAGTTTGTTTCGGTGTTTCTTCTCAAGGTAGTCAGCTAGGAAACACCGGCCACAACTAGTTTAAAAATGACCGAAAAATATTGACGTGTAAAAGTGTTATGTTTAACCTACTTACAAAATAAATATCATTAATCATTTAATTAACAGTTAAAATCAGTCCAAACTCTTTTCTAAGCATAAAGTCAACAGTTTACCGTGTTAAAGTTATTAATTAGTTTATTATTTTAGCATATTTATGTATTTTATTAGTATAATATATATTATTTGTGTATTCTTTCTGAAACAAAATTATATTTTAAATTTTATTTTTATTTGTTGTAAACCCACCACAGTGTAGTACTTTTTAACACAAAGGTTGACTGGTAGAGAATGATTTGATGCATTAAGCCCGCCATGTACCACTATTGTACATTAAGTTAAAATAAATAAAAAACAATTCTTACTTTCCTTATAAATATAGTAAATTAATATTTACAAAATACTCTACTCTCTAACTTATTTAAAAAGAGCATGTTAATATAGATTATCTTGTCCCTTCTTCTCCATTAGATTCTTTTAACTGTAAATGTTGAAATTCAAATATTCCCTATATATTTCAATGGTCTAAGAATCCCTACATTGGTTATTTTAACTGATGAAAAAGTCGTTTCCATTGCCACCGCCATTTTTAATCCTCGTATAAAAATTATCTGACCTTTGGAAAATCGGCCCTATATGCCTAGCCTTTTCCCAACAATAATGGGGTCGGCTTCCACTCAAACCTGATTCAGCCGAATACCAGCACTTTACATGGAGCGGCCGCCTATCAGACCTCCACAACCCAATAACTGGGTGACACGGTACTTCTTGGTAAGTAATGACAGCCGAGACCAACGACTTAGCGTGCTTTCCGAGGCACGGAAGAGTCTCGGTATGTTGAGATGGTCAACCATCCACAGACCGACCTTGGTAAGCGTTGCTGTACCTTGAAGATCGACCCGTGGGGCTGTTATTATTTAGCAACGAGCTCCTTATTGGTAGTAAATATTTTGACTTTGACTTTGACTTTGACGTTGACTTTCACTTTAGTGTATCGACACGTCTCTTACATTTTCGTCGTCATTTTCGCCACGAACTTCTGCCAATCACCGCCTTCAGAACTTAAATCGAATAAAATTGATTGATCATACTTTTCCCGCGCTTTTTTCATGTTTAAAGTTCTCTCGTACTCTCAACTGCGGCTCAACTCAATGAATAAAAGAATTTCTTTTCTAAAACTTCACGTTGCTTTAGTTGTTCTTTCACTTGTATTTTTATTAAAAGAAATGTTCGGGATTTTTTTTCTTCTGATTTTTTTCTTCACTGAGTGATAAACGTTGCGTGAACTTATAGTGAATGGTTCTACGTAATTGGCTTAACATTAAATCTTACTTTTGGTATTATTTTTGGAAAAAAACATTATTCTTTCCAAAGAACCTTTCTCAATCTAAACTTTTTCAATTTAAAAGCATATACTAAACTAGCTTTTGTCCGTTACTATGTCTGCGCATGTCCCGTTTTTTCCCGTTCCCGTAGGAATTTCGAGAAATCGTCTCTCAGTGCTCTTCTATCTCCCCAAGGACATGCCAAATTTGACCTGTAATTTCGGCTGTGCGCTGTCTGTCAGTCAGTATATGTCAGTCAGTCAGGAACAGAAGAAGTTGATAAATATTATTGCATCTATTATGCTTGTAAATATAATGCTGGCATTTCATTTGGCGTATTTGGAGTTTCTTGTCCGTTCTTCTCCATAAGAATCTACCTTTCCGAATGGACAGTAGAGTCACTTTATTAATGTAATATTATTATTTTTACTGAACTGTAAACGATGACGTTCAAAAATGCCGTTTAATGGCCTAATTGAAATAAACGTTTTGACTTTGACTTTGGTCAAATATTTGCGGCACTTGTGCAATACCAAAGTCACCTTATTTCGAATGAAGTAAGGTATATTTTGTATAATAATAATAATATCTTGGGACAACTCACACACGGTCATCTGATCCCAAACTAGGTAGAGCCTGTGCGATGGCAACCAGACAACTGATAAACATACTTATATATTTCTAAATAATAATAATAAGTAGTATTAAGTTATGTGCCAGCATAAAGCTTTAAGTCTTCATCATCTGTGTAATCTTATCCTTACCACCGACTATGTCGTACCAATATCATCGAGACCGTTGACAGAGAGAGACCGAGCTATACGAAACGAATACGAGTATCCATTTCTCACAACGGATTCATGATGCATTGACACATCAAGGTTCGGAGACAAGTATGAGAAAAATGTTAAGCTTCCCTTCTTCTACTCATCATCTGCCTAGCCTCTTCCCAACTATATTGGGGTCGGCTTCCAGTCAAACTGAATTCAGGTGAATACCAGTATTTAACGTGGATCGGCTACCTACTAGACTGTAACTGGGTAACATGGTACTTCTTAGCAAGACTGGTGTCAGATTTTCTGACTTCTGACAATCTGTATCGACTGCCCTTTATCTACAAATCTCCCTACGTGCTTTCCGAGGCACGGAGGAGTTTCGGTGTGTTAAGGTGGTCATCCATCCACAGACCGATCTCGGCAGGCGTTGCTTAACCTTTAAGATTGTACCATGCGGCTACCCTTCTACTAATGTTATTAATTATAATATTTCATTTGGACGTAAAAATGTTTTTCACAACTTGAATATGGCCTGGTTTAAGATAAAGAATGTTTTTTGTTCCATCGTGTGAGCCCGTGGGTTAATGCATTTTTGAGTTTCCGCTGAAAAAGTTGCTGGCACAATAATAATTATAAATATCATCTCTTCGAGCCCTTTTTACCCGATTGCGCTAGAAGGAGGGTTATGTTTTTCGAGTGTATGTTTGTATGTATGTATATTTCTTTGGCACGCTCTGTCAAAACGGCTTAATGGATTTTAGCTTCAGGGGTGTCGTTACATCCGTCTTGATCGTGAGAGTGACACTGGGTATGTAAAAATTAAGATTTCTGATTTTTGGAGCCATATTATGTCTTCAAATTTTTTGTCCAAGCCTATCCAGACTTTTAGGCTACAAAGATCGGTGTGCCAAAGAAATAGACATATAAATATACTAGTCCATACATACCTGAATACATACTCTCGAAAACATTACCCTACTTCTGGGGCTGCCGAGTAATAAAAATCAGTAGGTACCTACCTTTTCCATTTCAGTAACCTAACCTCTAAACTTTAAAACCATTTCAGAACGTTCCCAAAGTATGGAAACGTCGCGCGTCGCACCAACCGGCGCTCATTAAGGGGGAGACACGTAGCACGCAGATTGCCTTAATGTCTCTATCGGAGCAGTTGACTAGACCTTAACCTCAGGTGACGGGTTACAAAGATAGTTTATGGCACAACTTTGGTCCGGGTACGTGTACACAATGGCTGGAGTTGGCTGCAGTTTAAAGTTAGAGGTGTTAAAGGAGTTTAGAACTACTAGTTTTTCTTTCAAATAAGCTTTGAAAGAAAAAAAATGGCGTTGCTATAGTACTAATTCGGTTCAATTCCTAATAGATAACGACGTAATTTTTATTAGAACTACAATTTGAATGCTATTTTGGCAACTGCTACGGTTATCAAAACCAACCAAATCAACATAATTCATGTCATCTGAAAGTCGTTCACTGCTGATGTAGCCCCTGCCTCCGTTGCTTCTCGCATCCAGTGCATACCCGTGGCCATCACCCTGGTTCACGTTGTGGGTAACCTTCCAACGCTGCGTTTTTCGGTACGCGGTCGCCGCTCCAGAAAATCACACCGACCGAGCAATTTTTGCAGAAGGTATTCGGCCTAGACTTTTTCTAACCCTATTCGGTTTTGTCAGTTTGTCAATCTCAATTTATTGTCAAACTAAACATTAACGGAAAAACCTCACACTTCGACATATGTTTTAAATTAAGTGTTGATAGATTAAAACAATCGAGTAAGTGTCAAAACTCGCAGTAGGATATCTGGTCATTTCACACAATGTGTGCCTCTCTCACACTACCATTTTCAGGCATCCTTTATGTCCTTAAAATGATCCATCACTATCAAAGTTCGGTTCAGCTAGTACCATACTTAGTGCGAAAAGGTTGTATTCATTAGCAGGCAGCCTGCACCCAGCACAGCTTGGTTTAATGTGCCTTGCCGTACAACTATCCTGCTCCAATTTATCGCCTCTTCGCTTGCCAGCCTTGAATAAAACTTTGCTTTTTATTTTAATTTTTTAGTCTTACAATGTTATTTTAGACTAGCTTTTGCCCGCGACTTCGTCCGCGTGGAATAGTAACTAGAGGCAGACATTTTTATTTTCAGATTATGAAGTTTAGTAAAGTTTCAGTCAAAGCTACTGAACAGAGAAAGAATAGATAGATAAAGATATTTTAACAAATGTTCGACGTGATTCTTTAAATAGGCATAACTTTTTTATTTATAAACCACATCTAAATGGGATAAGCCGTAACTGAGATTAGCGTGCACAAACGCACAGACAAACAGATAAAAATTCTAACAATTTGGGTGCTATTTGCGTTGACAAAGGTCACAGTAATATTTTTTCTCATTTATCTTCCATGTACAGACAGCGATCCGTTACATTTTTATTATACAAATGTATAGATGTAAGTACATAATGTTTTTTGTTTGTGAGAGAGAAAACTCTTTGTTCCATAATGTGTTGCAATATTTTTGCTTAATCTTTTGTTTGAACGCCATTGTCACGTATACAAGCAAGCGCGTGCCCTGTACGCCAAACGTCACAAATTTGTGACAAAAAGTACGGCGAGTTTGAGGCTTGGCGTCGGGGGCACGCCGATGCGTTTGTGCTCTGGCGTTCAAAAGGTTTATAAAATCAACGTTGAATGAAAAATTATAATTATCATTGATGTGATCAAACTAATCAGCCCAATATTTTGACCACCACAACGTGTCAGCTCTAGATTCTTTTGCGATAATTTCAACATGAAGTGCAAAGTAAAAAAAAAATTACGGGTTGCACTCGGGGAGCGCCGACAGAAGTGAAAACTTATTTTGGCGTTAGACATTTTTTGCATTTTATATATGAATTGTATTTTATTCATTATTAGAAACTTTAAAATACATTTAATATTCTTTTATTAATCATTGTTAACAATTTCGACAACTCTTGTATCATCATCATTATCATTAAAATTATTACAATCTAAAATAAAAACTATAGGTTCATGGTAACTAAAATAGGAAATAAACAATTTTGATTCGAAGTGATTTAAATATCTCGTGAATACCGCATCAATTGTACTTTTATATGTCGTTGTGCTAATATTGCGTTGATTGGACATAGTAAAATCTAATTTTCAATTCAAAAATTCAATTAATGGTAGATTTTTATCGTCTGCATCTCATAACGGTGTCGCGAGTCCAGAGATTTTATCGCATCTAAAAATATGCGTACCGCGCCAAAAGAAGTCACTTCAAAAATCAAAACCATTTCGTATTAACCCAATACAGACAGTCAAAGAAAAAATAATGCATTTTGTTTTACTAGCCTGCAAAATCCAATCCGCATTGGAAAACAAACTAAAAAAACAGCCTTATTTTATTTTATTCAGTACACAATAAATACACGCTTATAACCATTAAAAAGCTCCGAGTATCGACGCGGGAGTTATTTATTCAGCTCCAAATGGATTGAAAGTGATTGATGCACGCCGTCGCGCTGTTGGTATAAAAGTTGCTATAAATCACTTCATTGGCCATTGATGTTCGGCAGCGTTGGTTAAAGGGAGGTTTAGTGTTTTGATGGACTTACTATGCAGCGTAATAATGATGTTTGTATTTTCAAAAGTTGGTACTGTTTTAAAGGGGACAAGCCTTTTGCCATCAACTGAGAAATTGTGACTAGCCTATGAGAAATAAAATATTTCGCGTTTAGAAATTTCCTGGTGATAAATCGTATTAACCCGCAAAGGCCATAGCAGTAGCACTTGGAACCAGTAGCCTTAAAACACATTTTTTTCTTTAATTATAGCAGAACGATATAATCAAATAGGTAATGCCAGTCAAAACAACAAAAATCAGGATAAAATGTATCCTATAGTTTAATCCAAGGTACAGTCTGTCACTGTGACTTATTTCACCGACATCTGTTTAGCCATTACAGCGTTATGGAGGAACAAACATTCAAACTGTAAAACAATGTACAGAAGAAGACTCCTATCGTCTTAACTCTTAATAAATAAAGTCTGTATTTTCAGCTCCCAATACAAAACAGAATCAGTTATGAATTGTTCCAGTTTCGTAATTTTAGGATAAAAATTATTCTATAATTTAAGGCAAGTCCTGATTTACCCGTGTACCTTATTTCATCTGAAACCATTCAACCGTTAAAGCTTGATGGAAGAACAAACATACAAACTTCATTCTTGTTGTCCCAACTCTGTATCTCAGCTTCCAGTTCTAAAATTCATTGATTCAAAACAGAAGCAGTTAGGTACACGTTATCATAAGTACTAGTTTCGAACTATGCACGTGTCAGGCTAAGTTTCGGTCTAGTCAGCTCCAAGTCTGGTAGCTTTAGTTATTGCAGTTCGATGTTCGAGTTCAACTATAAAGATGTTGTGCTAGAAATGCAGATAGCGGAGTGTGGTTGTGATATGATTAGGTATTGTGCGCTTTAGAAGATTACCTCTTATTCAAAAGTAGTTTTTGCTTCACTCGAAATTAATACTTCGATAAAAAGAATACTATGACTTGATGCAAGCCATGGTTTGCGACACCCGGCCACTGTAGGCGCGGGCCTGTAGACAGCGAGCGTTGAGTAGCTCGCCGTTCGATAGGAACCAGACCCGGGTCGAAGGCGTGTTGTGTTCCACGCGCGTCTCAAAGCGATGTTAGCAAAGAAGTTTAGGTTAGGGAAATTCCGCAATCTTGACAGGCAGGAGTCACCGCGGCCCAGTAACGCAAAGGGTATTAGGAGGAACACGGATGGGTTTTAGTCAGTAAGAGTCTGACACTCCATTCCGCTCCGCCCAGAGCGGAAAAAGTCATGTGATGATTTCCCATCCTAAAAAAAATGCCACTATTCACTTGTTTTGCACACCCAAATGCGTTCAGCTCTTCTGTTGTGATTGATTAACAAGCAACTTCAAATTTAAACATATTCTCTCATATGAATAATATTAGTAGGAATTTAGAATTAAAATAGATTTTAAACTGTGAGTCATATCTCCTGCAGATCTAAAAACCTTTGGAGTGAACGACACCAATAGTTTAGATTGCGATCCGGCTCGAAGCACCAGCCTGAAAAAGATAGAGGACCGGTTAATGAGTTGAAGTACAAGTCTTAGCTAAATTTCTTTGGTAACCCTGTTTGCCTTGGTATGTTTTTAAGTGTGAAAAACCTGATAAAGTTGTGCCAGTCAGAGAGACATGGAGAAAAAGCCAAATTACAACACTGCTATTAAGATTTAAAGTAAAAAGACTCTCGTTAAATTAGTTCTGATTAAAAGTGATAGACAAAAATCAAATAAAGAGACAACATAAACTCGTAAAATAAAACAACTAGGTTTATAAACAAAAAATAAGCTACATGTTCGGTCCATATCCATCATTACAATTACTTCTCTAAATTGTGTACTTCAAACATAACACATCCTTTATTACACTTATAAACTCGCAATTAAGACAAGACGTGTTCCTAAGACAAAACCGTTTGTTCAGGAGACTGTTATTTTAATTTTATCATAATGAATTCCTTTGTCCCACTGTTAGGCATTGTAGAATGATAAATAAGGACTTTCGAAGTAATAGGATTTTGAAGAAAATTTTCGTGTTTGAGTTGTATTTTCTTAAGTAAAGAGAATATACGTTTTATTGGGACTGATTTTGTTAATAATGACGTTAATAAGTAAGTCTAAAATTCTCAGGTCGAGCGTTTTATTTATTTGGTTGAACAGTAGCAGAAAAAAAAATTGAACAAAAACTAAAACTAGGGACTGCAAAACTCTTCCAGATTTTAAAAGAAGAGTGAAAGAATACTACCTTTCGGTACCATCATAGTTGTATATATTATTATTTATCTTATATTATTATTTATGTAGTATGTATTAGTATGATATTAATTTTAGTCATATTTGTGTATAGTATGTTTTATATATTTTTTTTGTCATTATTTATGTTAGCTTAACTTTTACACACGATGTCTCATATCAGCCAATTGCCGTCCACTGCTGAACGTAAGCCTCCCCCAAAGATCGCCAACCATCCCGGTCCTGAGCGGTCCGCATCCATCCGCTGCCAGCCACCTTCTTCAAATCATCGATCCATCGTGCCGCAGGGCGTCCTACACTACGTTTGCCCATACGCGGTCTCCACTCTACCACATGTCTGCTCCATCGAACACGATGTCTACATCTCTTTTATTCGACTCTCCTTTAGCAGATATGCTGAAAGAGATTTCTTTAGAAATAAGCATTACCTTTGTACCTATTTTTCTGTTCCCTTCTTCTTATCTATTTGTTAAATGTGTGTACATAAACTGTTTTATAAAAATAAATAATAAATAAATATTGAACAAAATTTTCATATTCACACTAAGTCGGAGATGTAGAACAAGACTCAGGTCCATGGGGTCGCTACTTCCCAACAGTCCACCACAAAACTGCTCTGCGAATTGTATCTCTCTTAGTCTGGTCCCTCACACCCGGCGGCATGTTGCGGTAAAGTAAAATCTACCGGCGCAGACATAAGGTTCATTAGGGCATGCAAGCAACACGACGACGTCAACGTCGGACGACGAGACTCGGTGGTCTTAAATTCTCAGGTTTCATTTATTCGGTTTAACAACAGCAGTTCAAATCAATCCACTTATTGAACACAATAATTATATAGAAGATCTTGTATGTATAGCCTATTTATCAGTCGTGTTAGGGAAATCATAATATTTTAACGCCTCAGAAGGAGCGAAATATTTTTAAAAGGCCTTGGTATATTTTGCTAGAAAACAGGAAGTTTTCACTGTTACATCAATTCTAGTTCTAAACACGCTAGTTCTTTGTTGAAATACGAGCCAACGTCAGTGCAAGGAGGTACTGCATCACTGAACACATTACTCGAAGTGTCTGCGTGACCCCCGCCCCGTAGCTCGTAGCTCGTAGCCCGTAGCAATATGCTACGGCGTAGCACGTCGTAGCTAGCGAGACGCTACGAACGATTTAGAAAGTGTTATAGTTGTTTCGTTTTGGCATAACGATGATATTCATTGCACTTTTCCCTAATATCTCTCTGTAGGTACTCAAAGAATTACCATCATATCTTATTTGATAAATTTAAATATTGAGGTTTACGATAAATATTGATTCCGGTCGGCTGTCTCTAATTTCCGTATAGGTCAATGACCGCCAATAGCTTGCTTAAGCGCTACAGTAAGTAACGGAATGTAAATGTTATGGTTTAAAAAAATGAAGATCGCGATGGGTATGATGGAGGATGATCCAAAATGGTTTTATTCTTTCATTCTCGAGACTGTCAAGAAGTTTTCTATACTTCTTGACACTCTCGAGAATGAAAGAATAAAACTGGTACATAATAGTATACCTACCTAGGTATACTATTATGTACCTATCTACACGTATTACTGTGTTTAACAACTATAGAAAAATATTTTTTTGTATTTTTTATTTGGGACAAGCCCGCCACACATTCCCAACCACTGCAACTCCTAAAAGCCGATACAACAGTGGCGACCACCAGAAAAAAACGCCGAGTCAATGAAGCTCGACGCGTCCCGGAGAAATGATTGAACTGTCTTAGATCCCGCAACGAAATTAATCAGAAAAGCAAAGCGAAGGAGTAGGAAAAAATATAATTTTCACCTCCCTTCATTCAAGCAGGAGACAGAATTGAGCTAGACCAATAGGCACCAAGGGACATTACAACTGGGTTAAGCCCAGTTGCCAAGCACCACGGATTATATATTAACACTAATACTAATGAGTCCTAAATTGTGACCTACTTTTGATTCCAGTAATAGGTATGGCAAAATTGCTTGAATGCACGGAAATTTGTTCTGTGTTCTACTAGGTCCGTATACAACTCCAGATGTTGATGATGACCTGAATACTATCTAACTTAATATTGCGTTCAGTTTGCCAAAGAATACACTCCCTTAAGACTTTTTTAGTTTGTTCAACCCATCACTGCCTCACATTAAGTATTTTAAGATAAACCACTTTCAAGCAGCAAGACGCCGTTTTCACACAATTTCCCACCATCTTCTAGCGATAATAGATAAAGAAAAATCTCATGAAAATTCCCAAGCAAACCATAAATAAAGCTGAAAATATGATACACTGTTATGTAGTTACATTGTAGCTCGAGTAAAGCCTCTTTGGCGCAAAGTTTTTCAATTAAAAAGGTTTCGCTGCGACCACGGCGGGCGATGTATGATACTGTGAACGGTTTTTGTTTTATAATAGTGTTATCAAGTTGATGGTGGGATGTTTTGGTGTGAGGTTTGTATTATGTATCAGGTTTATTTTGTGATTATCTCCATAATTATGGCAACTTTACAGTGTGTAACAAAAATTACTGAAAAGGTGTCACGGTATGGCAAATAAACCAAATGTTCACTTCATCTTTTCTAGTCATTTTAGTCCTGAAGATTAAAATCAAAACGTCTCCTTCCTTGCTTTATTGATGACCTTCTTCATGGTTGTCCATGAAAAGAAAGACAGTAGCCCATTATTTTAAAGAATACTAATATTGATGATCGCAGGCACATCATAAAAAAAATAACTTCGAAGAAGAAATCTATATTCCAAACATTTAGCAATTTCCTAACTCAGGCATACAAATATGCTAACTAGCCTACTGCCAAATAACTCTGTAAAAAAAAAATCAAACCTCTACCATAGAAATTCAAACCCGAAAAAGAACAATAGAAAAACAAAACTGAAACATAACATAGACCTCTCAAAAATGTCGTTCGAATAAAACAAAATGGTCTTCGGCAATTTTCGCGAAACATCGTCAAGCTTCGGCCTCCATCGCTCACCGTCGACACTATCCCGAACGCATTCCATTTTGGATTGAGAACGTCCATGAATTGCCGTTTTTGTTGCTGCTCGGTTGAACAGGCATGTGGCACCAAAAAAGGGTAGATTGAAAAATTTTCGCGCGTCCTGCGAAATATGGGAAGAGATTCTTAAACCCTTGACATGTTGGGGCATGTATATGTACGTTTGTGTAGCAGTTTGGTAATGGTAGTAATGTTTATTAAATTATTGAACAGCTGCAGTGATCTTGTCGATGTGCACTCTGACTTACTTGGTAGATTTAGAAGTATAATTAATTATAAAAATATGTTAATTTAATTTAATTTTTAAATTATCTAGTTATAGGTCATAATAATGTTCGGTGAGTAACTTAGAACTCACCTAATTTTAAGTGTAGTGCAAATTGTTCAGCATCACTGTGCTTACCTGTAAGAAGTTGGTACACTGGTCTATCAGTTGTTTTGATATATCTCATCCTTGTACACGTGTATTCAAGTGTTGATGAACCAAATAAATAAATAGCCTTTTTTGTACTGAAATATTTTAGTCCATATTTCAGCGAATCTATTTTGGTACCGAAGCCATGAGACGTTAAAAAAAAGAGACAAATCTTAATTTTAGTAGATCCTGAAAAAGCGCTGGACAACTAGATTCTAAAACAGAAATTAAATTTATTAAACTAAAATTTAAGAAGGTAGTCCCGTCTGAGATTTTTGCACTATGGTACCCATTAAAGCCAAAATAATCACATCGTCAGCAGTTAAAATTATATCCCAGAGTTTCAAGATTTAATTAAAACACCTAAAACATTCTAAAAACTACAAAACTTCTCTCACTAACATTTCAAGACACACTTAGAAGTTTGAAATTACTTAAAAAAAAAATCTCAGCGTCCCTCGCCCACAAGAATTTCAATATAAACCCAGCGCCAGACGGAAACTATTTGAATAAAATCCCTTTTGTTGCGCGTAACGACACTGTCTCGACCATTACACAGAATAGATCGGTCCAGAAGGTTAAGTCCCTATTACAAGTGAACAGATACACATAGACATGCTTCACGTACAACAATTGAAAAGGTCTGTAAGACTGGCATTTGTTTCGCATAGAATTTGGAACTTAAATTGCGGTCGCTTTTTAGTTTATTAGGTAAAATGTGTTTTCGGCAAAATCAAACATATACCTATAAATATTATATTATTGACGTGACAACGTCTAATAAATCGATGAACGCCGGCTGCACGCACGAAAAGGGATGACTCCTTGTAACGTTACGATCATTTCATCAATGATTTGTTATGACGTTGTCACGCTAGACAATCGCCCGTAAACCGACTTTACAGACAACCATTATTTTTTTGCTTTGCACTTCATTATTAATAACTTTTTGAAGTGATAACTTCTTATGGGAGAGTAAACTGCTTCGTAATGTAACGCGTTACGGCGCCAGTTTGTCTGGCTTCCCTTTCCCTCACGCATACGGCAGCGGTAGGAAGGCTCTTCCTCTCTCACTCTAACCTATAGCGCTAGTCGTATTTCGGACAGACGCTTCCCATATTAAATAGTTCAACTTAGATTAGTTTAAGTTATCACTTCTGTCGGGCGTCCCGAGACGGACACGTTTTTTTTATATCAACTTAATTTACACTACTTATAGAGTTCAATTAATTCAATAACTTGACGACTCGTTCAAATGTTTGGCTTGCGTTGCGTATATTTGCGTGCAAGCGCTATTATTTGGCAGGTAGTTTGCAGTGGACCTTCTGTACCTTTCTATTCTGTGGCGACATTGTCTCGGTAGTTACGTGAAACTAGCTCGGTTGCGCGTGGAAATACTAGAGAATTACCTTTATTACGCCACCGTGCGGTGTATGGGTATTTATTAGGTATTATTTACATTACTCTTTATGTTCAGTGGCTGTGAAACGGTCGGGAATATTAGTGGTAATGGATTTTGAAGTTCGGTTTGGTAATTTAGATATTTTGAATTAGGTGGGGGAATTTTAAGTGGGTGTGTCTGTGTTTAATCTGATGTAGGCTATGACATTACACTTTATCAAAATCTAGAATAAATGCTGCCTAGTGTTGCCAATTTATAGCCAGTCTTGCTTTACCTACTTTGAGTTTCAAGAGGATTATATAAGCAGTAACCACGTTATTCTCGAATTGATATTGTCAACAACTGAATGAGAATAGCTGCCAGGAATGAGTGAAATGGAAATAGGAGAGCTAGAAGTCCAGAGACGATCGTGTATTCGCGCCATTATTGCTTTGTATAAAAACGATACTTAAACATCCTGCTCTAAAAAGTGGTATACTGTCTGCAAAGGCAATAGCCGATGAGTGATTCTGACTACGTGACATTTCATTTTGAGCAAAAAAAAAAAAAACTTTTATAGACTGTTTGACAATCGTTACCGTTGTCAAAATTTTATTTTGTCGAGGCCCTCAGCACTGATTGCTACAACCTGACGCCGAAGATGATGACAAAACGATTGAAAACAAAGAATTCCCAAAATCACCGATCAAATGAATAAATAAGGGAATAAAACGCAAAATGCAAGTTTTATGCCACTTTCTCGTAAATATTCATACCAGGGCAAATGTGCAAAATGAATTCTGATTTATTCAGAATATTATATTATTACGAGCAACTGAAATACACAGTTATATTTCAGTTTCTGGCTTCTTTTTAAAGAGGTCAGCGGCTATTGTGCTTAAAACCAGAAATGCGACATTATTATTATGAATGGAATAATCTTAGCATACATTTTGAATTGCTTGTTGAGAAATGTTGCTTATTTGTTAGCTTGGCTGGTGAGTATGAAGGATCGTTCAAGTCTCAATTAAGAAACGCGCGTCTGCTTAAAATCTATCTGACTTAAAACTATATGATTTCCAGTACTTTGTAGATATGTATATACCTATTCCTACTGCCTGTATCAAGAATAATTGAACCAGGATTTTTGTAACCTGGTGCTTTCAGCACGGAGGAGCCTCAGTATTTAATGGATGCTCACCCATCCATGACCTAACCTCGGCAAGCGCCCCTTTACCTCAAAGTTCATCCTGTGCGGCTGTTATTTTTTATCGAGTGTTTTTCGTCACCTCTAGGATCTGGATACAGGGAGGAATTGTACTAGACGAAAGTGCTCACGGGCATGTCTGCGGTTCATGTATGTCGAACTACAAGTTTGTCTGCGAATGTCAGACATTTAAACAGGCATAGGACAGACCTTAAGTAGCGCAGTCCGGTAGACATGGCCCACTTTTTTTTTTTAGGATGGGTAGTCATCAAATGACTTCTTCCGCTCTGGGTAGAGCAGAAGGGCGTGTCAGACTCTTACTGACTAAAACCCATCCGTGTTTCTTCTAAAGCCCTTTGCGTTCCAGGGCCGCGGTGACTCTTTCGAATAAATTCCGCAACAGACATGGCCCACATGCAAGTCTGTTTAGTGAATTGCCTGCTTTACTCTGTTAGTCTACCAGTGTAAACCTGCTGACCTAATCATGAAAAACAGTATAATATTCCTAAAATTTTCTTCCCAATCTGAAAGGGAACGCAGGGGGCTGACGATTCGTTGTAATATGCTGGCGCGCAGATTTGCCCGATGTTCCAAAGCGGCAAAGAAGACGCTATTTAGGGCATACTGCCAGTCATTCTATACCTGCAGTCTGTGGACTAGCTACACGCAGCGAACCGTCAGCGCCCTGAGAGTCCAATACTTATAATAATGCTTTCAGGTTGCTGATGGGATTGCCTCGCTACTGCAGTGCATCAGGGATGTTTGCTGATGATCAAGTGGACGGCTTTCACGCCATTATACGAAAGAGAGCAGCATCGCTGATGCGAAGGGTGAGGGGCAGTCCCAACAGCTACCTGAGTGTAATTGCGGGTTACATCCATAGTCCTATTTGGAGGCATTGGATAGGTTGACATGTGCTGTAGGCCAATATGCGTTTTCTTACCTGTATGTATATATTTTTTCTTTTTTATTTTATTATTTTCTAGGTATGTGTAAATTACCAACATAGTTTTAAGTTATCTTGATGTACTAACACTCTATGGACCGAAAAGTCTGAAATAAATGTTTTGAATTGAAAGAGAAAAACGTTCTGTACAACAGCTGTTTACACCTACAGCGAGTAAATTGCTAGAAGCCGAGGAAGCGTGTGTGACAAGTGCTGCTATCTTTTTACCGAGCGCCG
The DNA here is from genome assembly GCA_002192655.3 of Mamestra configurata. Lineage (NCBI taxonomy): Eukaryota > Metazoa > Arthropoda > Insecta > Lepidoptera > Noctuidae > Mamestra > Mamestra configurata. Next base: position 95,928 of record NDFZ01005068.1, on the reverse strand, counting down.
ATATTGCAGTACGTGACTTCATGCTTTGCGACTTGCTAAGAAAGCATGTAATGTGTGGGTACGTCATGGCAAATTGGTCTTTATTTACACGGTTTAAAGAGAGAGTTCGCACCAATTCGCACTAAACGTTTCCAAACGTCTTTTATAATTCGCACAGCAAAGGAGTGGAACTCTTTGCCTGCGTCTGTGTTTCCGAACGCATACAGCCCTAATCTCTTCAAAATTAGAGTGAACAGGCTTCTTCTGGGTAAGCTCGCTCCATCGTCGACTTTGTCTCTGTCATCTATGACCTAGACTAGAGTCAAGAGCAAACCCATATTAAATAAAAAAAAATAAAAAAAAAAAAGTTATTCAAGAACTTTTGAAGGTTAGAAGTCATAAAATAGGTGATGCAGTCGTAGTGACATCGGAAAACGAATTATGGAGCCTAAATGGAGCTGGTTGGGACACCTGGTAAGGCGTGGTGATGATGGATGGAGTTCTATTCTATTATATATTTTTTATATGGCAAACAAAGCTGATGTCGACTATACTGCCAATGTCTAAAGTAGATTGGAAAAGCAAGTGTGTATATAAAATACCAAAAAAACAATTTGATCAGTAGGCAGAAACCATTCTTCGATTGATTGGTACAGTTGAATACTTGCTGTTAGTATGGGATTGAAACAAACAAAAAGAATTGATATATTGGAGTAATGTTGTTCCACCGGTAGCGAGATGAGCAGGCGACATTGTTGCCATTATGGGTAGAAGCTGGATTTGGCTGGCACATGAAAATAGAGGTTTATGCTCAGCAGTGGGTAAATGCCGGATGTGCATGATGATGATCATGCAGATGTGAACATATAAGCTCTTTGCACGGTGTTCGTGTGGTTTAGAGTACACAGGACTTGTACTGTTGCTGGTAAATGCTCCCAAAAACTGATGTGATGCGACAATACGACAGAAATGCGACCATTGGATCGCGATGCGGCGCCGGTGCGGAAGATGACATCGATGCGACAACAAATTTTCATAGAAATTGACCTGCGGATAGTGTTTGCGTTAATTTTCTTGCCACGCCTGTCTGCAAGTGCCGGATTTTTTAAGATATTACCAATTTCAAAACAGAAGTTTCATATAATAATTCTTTATTATTAGACAATAATAATTTTAAATAATTTCTTTATTATTAGTAATTGCACATACAAAAAAATTAACTAATACATATAAATCTTGCTTCCACAAAATATAACTTATAAACTAAGACACACGAAGTGACGGCGTTATTAAGTACATACTGTACTTAATAACGCCGTCACTTGTTAATAATAGAACTTACCATTACCTATAAACTGCAAAACTCGCACTACGTATTTATGAGCACCTACCGATATCACAATATTGACACACAGTCGTCAATATAACAAGATTACTGCCAGCCAAAAGAATCACTTGGGAGTCGTGCATTTGTCGCTTCATTTCCCAGTTTTACTTATGCAAATAAGTTTCGACAGCGGACAAAAACCTGCTGAAATGAAAGCGTTTGTTTCGACTACAGAGGTGGCGTGGAGTCGCTGTTGCTACTTAGATTATACTATCTATCTTCTATATAAATAAAAATGAATCGCCGAAATGTATGTACGCGCATAACTTGGGAACGACTTGAACGATTTAAATTATTCTTTTTTTGTTGTGTTTATGTAAGGGCGAGGTTTGTATGAAACAAAATTTTGTAAAAAAAAGAACATCCGAGCGAAGCCGGGGCGGGCCATTAGTTTTTAATAATTATTTTAGTTGTTATAACTATTCAGCGCGTACCGAAAGACGTAGTGTTGGAAGGTCTCCCACAAGGTAGACTGATGACCTGGTGAGAGTCGCGGGTAGCCGATGGATGCGAGACGCACAGGACCGGTTGTTGTGGCGACACTTGGGGGAGGCCTATGTCCAGCAGTGGACGTCTTTCGGCTGATATGATGATAATGATGATGATGATGAATATTGAATGTGCAGTGTACTAAACGTTAATTATCTAGTCTAGTAACTTATTGGGACTAAGACATATAATGCAGTTTGCTATCACTATTATTAACATAGGGAGTCATATATTTTCTACCACAAGTAACTGCAAAATTTCTCTAAGCAAAATTTGTTTATTGCGTTTTTTACAAAAAGGCCTTGGGTCTAAAATATGCTTCTTTTGGAACAATTATTATAACGGATAGCTTTTTTGAGGAAATATGTGATATCTTTATTTGGATGGTTAATTAGTGATTATTATTTAAAGCCTTGGCTGCTTATTACTTTTATGGTACCAAACTTAACTTGACAGAGAGTTACTTACTAGATTTAAACCATTTTCCGAAATAATCAGTTTGAATGTAAGCGACCCCAATATAGTTGGGAAAATACTGCTATATTAGATACGCTACGCAGTATACAAGTTTCATAAAAAAAAAACCTTCATGACCAACACCACTCCATTCCCTCCTCTGTTTTATGAAGGAAAACTTTTTGCAGATGCGAGAGCGTCGGGCTCTAATGACGGCGGGTCACCGGCCGCTCCGAATATCCCATAATGGACCATTGTGTATACCGCTGTTCAATGATGGATGGCCATGGCCACAAGCATTTTTAAAAGAGAATACACTTTTATTCTGGAAAGGATTTTGGAAGGCGATCGCGTGTTTGTAGAGGCTGGTTTCTTAGTTTAATATGAACTATAATGTACTGATGTTATAAGTTATACAACGTGTAATAGAATACACGCAATACTGAATGCTGAAAAGGGGTCATTGTACTCAATACCTGAAAAGGGGTCATTATGAACAATTTTTAATGGGCCTGAAATCGCAAAAAAATCGTTTGTTGAGTTATGCACATAAATGCATGGGGCAGTCGATTTCTTTTTACGGTTTCAGTGTTGGTCCTTTTCAGGTATTGCGTTTATTCTGTTAGACGTTGTATAAGGCTAAGATAGGAGGATTAGTGTTATGATGGTGACGATATAAGGACCTTTGTGGAAAGTTTCAAAGTTCGATATACTCCATAGAAAAGGGAGGATTGTCCGACCAGACCAGACGGGTGTTGTGTCTCTTTGGCTGGATTGATCTTGTCGGGCTGTTGTATATAAGCTAGTCGTGCAGATAATTCTGCTGGCGCGATGTAGGATTTGTGACGTCAGGTCTAACTTTTAGTTTGTACGTGGCGGTATAGATGTCGCTGCAATGTTAATTATTAAAGACTAGTCCAATTTATACTTGTCTTACAGTGCGAGTCCAATGCATAGGAGAATACTTATTATTGGATTGGCATTTTCAATAGACTTTATTTACCTTGTGATTGTAGTGAGTTTAAACTCACAATTTTTAGACTTTTTTGTCCGAAGGACTAGGTATTTCGTCTTCTTGATATTACAAAAGTAAAGAAAATTTTTAACATGTGTAACTATTATAATATTCTTGTGAGCCCAGTTCCGCCGTAATAACGAAAACAAATAATACTGAAAAACTTCATCAAATTAGGCCCAAACTCTTTACCGTGGTGCAGTAGTCACATACAAACAAACACAGGATTAAGCAGGCGTGTTAAACTCACGAAATTCCTTTTTGCATCCAGGTTAATGAGAAATGAGTAAAACCCGATGTTTTTCACATAAAAATATCATATTCTGCAAAATTTAGCAACAAGTTTTTTCGTCCATAAAAATTGTGCCACGAGATATTCCTTTAAAGCCTTTTAAAATGTGGCGTTCTTTCATAATGGAGGCGAAAATTTTAAAATATTTTAACACTGTGGTTATTAGCTTCGTTTGGAGCGTTATCCAATAAATTGAGTGGAGATTATTATGTCGAGGAAATCATAATATTTTTCGTTTTGACTAGGATAATAAGATAACAGTTTGCAAGACGAATGCAAAAAAACCCAGCCCAGTGCGAGTCGGATTCTCACACGAAGGGTTCCGTATCATAAACCGAAAATAAACATGCAATTTTGTATGGTATCCTCTTTTAGTTTTTAATAGAATTAATTTTTTATTATATTTTGTTATAGCGACAGTAGAAATACACAATCTGTGAAAATTTCAACCGTCTACCTATTACGGTTCTTGAAATACATACAGTCTGCTGAAAGACAGACGGATAGAAGGACGGACGAATAGACGAATGGACGGACGGACTCCAGAGGTTTAGCAAAAAGGTTCCGTTTGTCCTTTGGGTACGGAACCCTAAAAATTAAGCATGGTGTATACTGTAGTAAATGCAGCGAACGGATTTTTTGTTGCACCCCAATCCCACAATTATGGTCATATTTTGCTAACTAGTAAGAATGAAAGAAAATCTGCCGGAAAAAACGCACAGAAACACTTAAAGATAAAAAACTTATCAACAAGAATTAAAACAAAAATAAATAAATAAACGCACCACTATCGGCCCATGTCAGGACCGGACATGGCGGACATTAATTAAAACGAGTCTCTGGTCACACCACAGACAAAACAGAACACAGTTCAGCAGTTGTCTATGGCATGACGCCCGACCGACTGACAGCGACAACATAGAAACAACAACAATAATAAACATTTTAGACAATGAATGTAACGTAGAAAAAATACATAAATTCAAGTTGTGCGTCGTATCCGAGCAAGAATCGGTCATTTGCTCAGCATAACTGATGTGACTAGTAGTGTGCATTCCCTGGTCTAGCACTCAACTGAAGGATCAATTCAGACTTAAACTTATTTTCATTCTCACTCAATGGCTCGTTTAAATAAGTTTTGAATTTTCAAGGAGTCGAGCAGTCAGAAAGATTTATCTATATAATAATAAAAAAGAAATTGAGAGAGCAGTCAGAAAGATTTATCTATATAAGAAAATAATAAAGCTGAAGAGTTTGTTTGTTTGTTTGAACGCGCTAATCTCTGGCACTTCCAGTCGGATTTGGAAAATGATTTTTGTATATGATAGCCACATTCATGAGGAAGGGTTCCCAACCTTTTTAAACTGCGACTCTCTTTACTTGTTATATTTTGCGACGTCCTTGTAAGAAGAAGATACCTATGTGTGGTCTGTTTGGGTAAACCAGTACATACGTACAATCAATGAGACATGAATCTGCTTCTCTGATTAAGTTTCACTGAAAAATATTTATAAAAATGTGTGCCGACCCGGGCCGTATCGACACAGCAACAGTAAACTGTTGCTGTGTCGATAAGTGTACGACAAATATTAATTTATTTCAACCTTGGTTTAAAATCAGATCTTCGACAAATTTGGCATGCAGAAAGTCTTTCAACACAGGATGCTCCCATTTTATTTGCCAGTTGCAGCATATGCGTTTCATTTTAGTGGAAGTTTGCGACGCCTCTGGGGAAGCACTGCGACACCCCGGGGAGTCAAGACGCACAGTTTGGGAACCCCTGCTATAGGCTATACGGGAACGGGAAAAACGGGATATGCGCGTACGAAGTTGCGGTCATTCCATAAACCAAAAAACAAAGTGACTAATTCATACACTTGAAACTAATCCTAACTAAATCTAACGAAAAACAAGCTCAAAGATAGGCTCAGTCCAAAAATACGCTAGCACGTATCAGTAATTCGTCTTCGAGAGTAGGTCGATTCGATTGAGGAAAGCGGGCTAATGTGCCCAATTCCGGCCCAATGGGGAAGCAATTTGTCTCTTTAAAACACTTGCAATTTTAAAGCGCCTACGTGCTTTTCTTTTGTGGAGGTTTAGTGGGTTCTAGCTTATCCTCCTTTCTCTTGTGTTAGTCTTTAAATATACTGCGGGGGTGTTGGCCTATCCCCGTTCTTATTTATGTTTGATGTGAGCAGCAATTTCTGATTTTTGTAAGGACTCAAACTGCGCTTTTATATCTCATTCGCAATTTGTCAGAAATACTTCAAATTTGCCTCATCAGAAGGCTTAAAGTCACCCAAAGAGCAATGGAGAGGGCAATGCTCGGAGTTTTCTTGCGTGATCGAATCATGAATGACGATATCCGCAAGAGAACTAAGGTTACCGACATAGCCCGAAGGATCGCCAAATTGAAGTGAAAAGTTCTAGAGTGGCGACCGCGTACCGGAAGACGCAGCGTTGGAAGGCCTCCCACAAGGTGGACCGATGACCTGGTGAGGATCGCGGGTAGCCGATGGATGCGAGACGCATAGGACCGGTTGTTGTGGCAACACTTGGGGAGGCCTATGTCCAGCAGTGGACGTCTTTCGGCTGATATGATGATGATGATGATGACTCCAAATTTCTTTAGATTCTCGACTTTCAAAAGCGAAAATTAATGTTTAAAACCTGGAAAATTTAAGGAACATAACGGTGTTTTTGGCAAAAAACATTAGCGCACGCTTTTTCCATTGAGGGTTAACAGAACTTCTCTGTAGTAGACTTGCCTACGCCACTTAAAAGATCCATACATACGCTATTTGTTTCGTTAACGTTCATACATTTATTAATACAGACAGCACGGTTAGCGCAGTGGTTGAGCGATAGACTGCTGCGCTGCGGGTCGCGGGTTCGAAAAAAAAATACACGAACGCCTGAAAAGGAATTAATTATACCAATATTATTTACACGTCTTTCGAATCAATAGCAAAGTTAGTATGACGACAAGATAAGGGTTAACTCTTGTGAATTCGAAAACTTGTAAGATCGACAAAAACTTTCGAGTTTCACTACCTTGTAGTTGTACAAACATCTGCTTCGTTAAGTATTCTATAATCATTATATAATGAACATTCATTAAGGACTTAAGTAAAGAGTGATGAGTACTTGATTGATTGAGTAACTACGTCTGACAAACCGAAGTAGTGGACTACTTGATGAAACACACCAAACATTCCAAGATGAAACCTCTAGTTTGACTGGAGTCAAACTAGAGGTTTCATCTTGGAATGTCTCAAGACACGTACGCGAGATTTCAGGAGGCTTTCGTTTCCAAACGTCTTTTATAATGCGCACAGCAAAGGAGTGGAACTTATACGCATACAACCCTAATCTCTTCAAAATTAGAGTGAACAGGCTTCTTCTGCTGTAAGCTCGCTCCATCGTCGACTTTGTCTCTGTCATCTATGACCTAGACTAGAGCCAAGAGTGAACCCATATTAAATAAAAATAAGGCTTTATTTGAAAACCAAAATAAAGGTTTGCTATATAAATTTACAGCTTATATACACTCACTCTGAGGTGTGTGGTGGTCCATTAAACGGACGGGTTGCATTTTCTGCAAGCGGACAATGCGGTCGACTGACGAAACTACAATTTGTCTGGATACTCAGTCTCAATAAAGAATAGCCTTGTCCCCTAGGACCTAAAGTAAAAATAGAAGCACTCAAAACAAAGCCGGAAAAGTCACATTTTCCTTCCATCAGAGCATCCCAGTGAATCTTGCATGTCAATAGTCAGTGACAAACGTCAATCCCAACCTCAGCCGGATTTTCATATAAATTGTATTGCCACAGCTTCCGGAAATCCGAGCGGCAGAACAACGGGCAAATAATAGAGACAAAGCCTCAAGTTATACGATTATAGATAGGGAATAGATGTAGCAACCGCAACGGTGAAGTATGCAAGTTTTATTTTAGGAACAGTTCAATTCAAAAACCGAAAGCGAATAGGTTCTCTATAAAACACTGGCTATTGTCCATGGTTTCGCCCGCATTAAATAGCCTAGAACTAGCTCCAGAGTCTCATCTATCGCTGTACGAAAATTCATCAAAATCGGTTCAGCGGTTTAGGCGTAAAACTGTAACAAACACACTCACTTTCGAATTTCTAATATTGTATTAGGATTACTTACAATATCGTAGCACGGTACGTCATGTATGGAATTCTATCGATACGCCATTAAATTTCCTTACACGTCAACGTCAAGCCTTACAACGTTAACAAACATCATTCCATATTTTTTTTTGTTTTTTCCATGCTATGGTGAAAAAAAGAACGTCAATACTTCTGGTTTAATCGTACTGCACGCTTTTAATGCTATTAAGACCTTTTCAAATTAGAATTCAAAACCGTTTCCTCTCAAATTGTCTAGTGTTTTGAAGCTAACTCGATCAAAATCTCTTACAGCCCATTGGTCGGCAGAATTTAAGCAAAATGGCGTCTACATGAAATCAAATGCCGAAGATCGGACAGACACTATCAGACGGAAATTCTTTTTTTCCCAACTTGTCCTCTATTTGTTTTATCCAACGGGAAGAAAATTTCCATCTGTTCAAATGGATGATTCGGAATTATTTTTCGGATTTCTGTTATTTCATCGTACGCCACTTGGGTAGCAAAAAGTTTTTGGCGCGGAACAATTTTGTTGAGCAGTTTTTTGGAAGGATTGCAAGAAGTTGCTTTTTCATATTTTGTTCGAGTTTCGTGGAATATTTTTATGTGATTTGGGAAATTGATGTTATTTGCGGTAGCTGAGAGTTTGTTTTTTTGTGAGAAGTGTTGTGACAGAGGGTCTGCTCTCAATTCTTCTTCTGTTTTTATATATGATTTATATAATAGTCGGTACTCTAATGAACCGATTAGTGAACTTTTATTGATGCTAATCAATGGTTAAGATTATTTGTTTATTGTAAACTTTAATGTATACCTCAAAATATTCATGAGCACACTGAGAGGACTGATCTGCTTCTGGAGGGAGGTTGGCTTATTAGAATGACGGCACGCGGTGGGGAAACCAAACCGCCAATAGATAGATACCTCATAATAAGCACAGTACAAGCATTTATCTAAAAAGTATAAGTACAATGGTCTTATCTTATCTCTCAAGGAGCACTTTTAGATCAACTGAACGAAAGGAGATAGATATAGTTCTATATTCTATGGAAGCACCCTCACATTTTGGATTTATCTGCAAAATAGCGGCGCACAATGAAACTTATAGTATACGAGTCGAGGACACTCAAATCGATAATATATAATACACACTCTCTGCCTGCGTCTGTGTTTCCGAACGCATACGACCCTAATCTCTTCAAAATTAGAGTGAACAGGCTTCTTCTGGGTAAGCTCGCTCCATCGTCGACTTTGTCTCTGTCATCTATGACCTAGACTAGAGTCAAGAGCAAACCCATATTAANGCTATTCCACCAATTCGCACTAAACGTTTCCAAACGTCTTTTATAATGCGCACAGCAAAGGAGTGGAACTCTCTGCCTGCGTCTGTGTTTCCGAACGCATACGACCCTAATCTCTTCAAAATTAGAGTGAACAGGCTTCTTCTGGGTAAGCTCGCTCCATCGTCGACTTTGTCTCTGTCATCTATGACCTAGACTAGAGTCAAGAGCAAACCCATATTAAATTTAAAAAAAAAATAAAAAAAATCTTGAGATATGGTTCCCTAAAGTGTCACGTTGCTAACATCAAAAACATCCTCACAAACTCTCATTATAATCTTACAGAACCCAAGACCTCTAAGTCCCAACTATTACTCCAACTAAGGCATCAAGCCCCACATATAGATGTAACTGGATATTACCCTAAATCCTCGCAGGGCCCATTAGACTGGACAAACGGGATTAATTAGAGATCCCACTTGGCAACTACCGACCTACTTAAACATAAGGCCGCCTCACAAATTGGTGGACGTATCGATATCGGGAAATGTAGGTGCTGGCTTTAAAGACACCGGGTGATGAAGTTTTGGGTTAAGATTCGGGGGAAATATAGTGTTTCGGAATTTGTGTCCGTAATTAAAATTGTATATTTTGATACAGTAGCCAACGTAGGTTTAGTTAATGTCTTCTCAGCCGGAGTGTTGGTTAATGCAAGGAGAGTTGTGTACTCACAATTCAAATAAGTTAAGGAGTTATAAACTTTTTTTTTTTTTTGTATGTGAAATCATCAAATGACTTCTTCCGCTCTGGGTGGAGCGGAAGGGCGTGTCAGACTCTTACTGACTAAAACCATCCGTGTTCCTTCTAAAGCCATTTGCGTTCCAGGGCCGCGGTGACTCTTTCGAACAAATTCCGCAACCCTAGGGAGTTGGCCACTTAGATTATCAATTATGAATAATTGTGAAAATAAGTAACGTTTGTGGGCCTAATTTTAACTTTTTAACCATAATATTAGTTTAGACACTAATTAATTAGCAGGTTTTTTTATTCTGTAGAGAAAGATAAGTACAAACTAATTCATTATAAAAATCAAGCGTAAGATAAGTTAAGTTGTATATATGTAATTATTTATCATAGTTGTGTTAGTACATACTATATATCCATCTTAGTTTTAATTTTTTTATTTTTTTTTATTTAATATGGGTTTGCTCTTGACTCTAGTCTAGGTCACAGATGACAGAGACAAAGTCGACGATGGAGCGAGCTTACCCAGAAGAAGCCTGTTCACTCTAATTTTGAAGAGATTAGGGTCGTATGCGTTCGGAAACACAGACGCAGGCAGAGAGTTCCACTCCTTTGCTGTGCGCATTATAAAAGACGTTTGGAAACGTTTAGTGCGAATTGGTGGAATAGCAACAAGGTAGGGATGGTAACTTGCAGTGCGTCTAGATGTCCGATGGTAGAAGGGGGCCGGTGGGATGAGATCGTGGAGTTCCTGGACACTCTCCCCGAAGTACAATCTGTAGAAGACCGACAAGCAGGAAACCTTGCGGCGATGAGCCAAGCTGTGAAGCTTGGCATCCACCAGTCTTACGTCGCCAATGAGCCTTTTAGCTCTGTGTTCCACCAAAAAGTTATTACATAAAACTAATTTTTTAAAGATTTTTTTTTTACTTTTAAAACGTTTTTTCTTTCGCAAAGCAACCAAGCATTAAAAGGTGCAGGAATATAAAGATTTCGAACCTGTAAAGTTGCAAGTGAAATCCAGAATTGAAATGCAAAGTTTGCATCTTGCGCAAACTTTGCATTCACAGTTTTACCTTTTTATTGCTAACGTTCTAATTTCTCGATCCTGTAGGTACATGATAAGGTTCTTATTTACTTGCTTCCTATGTATTTGCAGGATCTGGAGGGGATATAGAGGTCTGCGGAACAGAGAATGAAGTCCCGCATACCTCCACTGAAATGGGAGGATCCTCCGATCAGACGGTTGTTGTGTCTGGTGAGCAACTGCCTGGAGGTTGATATTCGGTCTGTATATGTTCAAATCGCACGGAGAACTTTCACAGGATAGATGGCGTTGCGGTTCGATTTGTTGCCGTACAAATTTCGCTTCTTTATTTTTCAAGTTAGCATTGATGCCGCTGTAGGGATGACCTGGCGAAGGCCGCGGGAGTTTGTATGATCAATCTCATAAACTTTGGAATTGTATTGACAAACCTCCGATTACCGAATAAAAAATTTGAAGTTGAGCATTTGTCGAATCCAATACTTAGTGAATCCAGAAACCGGTCCTTAGTTGACTTAAATATTTACTTATTCATGTAGTGTATTCTCCTATTGAAACGCCATACAGCAATTATACCAACTGAGCTAAAATTGCTCCTGCTACTTTTGATTTTCGTGTGCGTAGCGGATTTGTAGACATCGAACGGGCTGTGGGTCAGGGTCAGTAACCGCTCCTCCATGGTTCCACTTGTAGACAAATATTATGTTGCACATCAAGCATTACCTACTACCATTCCTTCTAACATCGGACATCCAAACTGTTGTTACTATGCCACCACTTCGCACTAAGCGTTTCCAAACGTCTTTTATAATCAGCAAAGGAGTGGAACTCTCTGCTCGCGTCTGTGTTTCTGAACGCATACGACCCTAATGTCTTCAAAGTTAGAGTGAAGTGAGGCTTTTTCTGGGTAAGCTCGCTCTATCGTCGACTTTGTCTCTGTCATCTGTGGCCTAGACTAGAGTCAAGAGCAAACCCATATTAAATTAAAAAAAACGGGCCAAGTGCAAGTTGGACTTGCACACGAAGGGTTCCGTACGAAAAAAAACATGTTTCTTGTATGGTCCATACAACAAACTTTTTCGTTTTTATTTTTTGTTGTTATAACGGCAACAGAAAATTTCAACTGTCTATAGGTTCATGAGATACAGCCTGTTGACAGACAGACGGTCAGTGGAGTCTTAGTAATAGCGTCCCATTATTACCCTTTAGGTATGGAACCCTAAAAAATATCTCTTTTTATTCATGTCATTGGTAGAAAGCTCAGGGCATTGGTCACAGAGAGTCCAGTTATCGCCTTGATCTGATCAATCCAGAGAGTATGTGAACGCTCGCGTCTTTTTCCGTCCATTATTTCGTCTACATCCAGTTTTTCCAACTTATTCCTAGATATATACCACAAGTTCCTTTTGATATCCAAACCTCATAAAATTGCTCCTTCGGCATGCGACCGATACCCCCCCTCCCCTCTGCATCCCCATTTCGTTTCAGTAAGGAAATTATTTTATAAATAATCGTATGAGGATGTAATTGAAAAGCGAATGGAAATACATCAGCTTAAAGAAATATAAATAACCTCAGATCTGGGGAACTGTAGACAGGAATACGGAATTTCAGAACTGCATGCATGGATGGTGTGGGGCCCGTTTGAACTGGAAAGTTGACTTGCATGATTTTAAATTAGGATGGGTGTCAACTTTACACTCATCCTAATTCTAATCTGCAAATTTTTGTTCCTAGATTTATGGCTAGCTGAGATTTATGACTAAGCTGGTACAGCAACTGGTTTTAAAAATTGCGAATTTAAAGTTGGGACTTGTCAAAATGTAACATTTAAGTTGAGTGTGACAAGTTCGTGACTTCAGATTATTATACTAACGTTCATTGACTGGCCTGTTGGTCGAGTGGTTAGTGACCCTGACTGCTAAGCCGGAGGTCGTGGGTTCGATTCCCACCCAGGACAAATCTTTGTGTGATGAGCATGATCATTTGTTCTGTGTCTGGGTGTAATTTGTCTATGATATGTATGTATTTAGAAATATATAAGTATGTTTATTAGTTGTCTGGTTGCCATAGCACAGGCTCTGCCTAGTATGGGATCGGATGACCGTGTGTGAGTTGTCCCAAGATATATAATATATTATTATTATATATTATCTGTTTTCGGAAATATTAATTAAAACTCTGTGTTCATTGGAGTAAGCAGCTTCTATAACGTGTCATTGTAATCATGAATATGTCGTGAATAATTAATAGTGCTATTAGTCTTGTATAGATCAGTCTATCTCTCACAATGAAATCATGATGTCATAAGCACGTCATAGTACCTAAGGCCAGCATACATCTCTTTTAATTTTTTCGAAAGAGTCACCGCGGCCTTGGAACGCAAAGGGTTTTAGAAGGAAAACGGATGGGTTTTAGTAAGTAAGAGTCTGACACGGTCCTTCGCTCCACCCAGAGCGAAAGCAGTCATTTGATGATAACCCATCCTTAAAAAAAAAGTACATATCTAAGTCGACAGACTTGGGTCTCAAACAAAAATCTTAAGAGTAAATATTTTTCCGTGACTATACCTAATCTAGAACACCGCTGGGCACATCCTGTTGCAATTATTGACGCCGTAAAAAGATTCTGCTCACTCGCCCACAGAAAATACAAGTCACATTCAAACGCAGCACCGTCCCGAACCGCGGAGAACCCACGGGAAATGTGGTTTTATGCGGACGCTACACAAATAAACTGGTTTTAAGAAACCCCCCAAGTCTCGGCGAAACTTGTCCGTTACGTAAAATGCTTCGGGATTCTGTTCAACTGAGTTGCATTCTAACCGAACTTGGACAAAACGTTTATATTGATCTTTTGTACGAATGGGGAATAATTAATTTTCGGTTACGTGATCTTTGAGTTTTCAGTTAGTTCGGGAGAATGGGGGCGTATAGGGGAAGTTGGTGCTTATGTTTTAAGGCCTCCGCAGACAGACGTAATGCTAAAGTGCGACAACGATGCGTTATCCATTTTTCATAAAATTGTTCTACGTTTTTATGCATAAATAGCGAATAAAGAAAAGCAAGAAAAATATTTGTTGTGTCGTTGTCACACTGTTGTGTCGCGTCTATCAGCGGCAACCTTTAAAAAGGGATTGTCACAGGCTTATGACTGACTAGCACTTCGCCCGCGACTTCGTCCGCGCGGATTTAGTAGGTACTCCACAAACTTCAACGCCCCCTCAAACCCTTTTTAAAGGTAAGTTTTGGAAAATTAAGCACTACGATATCCATTCAACGGTCTCAGGATCAGCCTACTATCCACCCAGTTCACCCCGTTCACCCCGCCAGAGGTTGACTATGTAAACATTGTTAGATCTGTTTCAAATTTCCCACTTTTAGCTTGTTCATTCCAATTTCCACGTAAATTGAAGTAAGCAATAATGTCCTCCCCTGAAAAATTCATCAACCCTTTTCGCCCCTTATATTTGTTATTCTTAATTTTTTATCCAAAACATTAATGCCGTGCATTAAGTTTCTCCCCAGTTAGCTCAAACCGCAACATTTTTCTTACTTAGAGCATCGAAAAATCCAAATATTTGTTATTTTTCTTTTTTTATCCAAAACATTAATGCCGTGTTTCAGCTTCATCGGACTAAGCGTTAAGATTCTCCCCAGTTCGCTCAAACCGTAACATTTTTCTTACTTAGACCATTTTTATGCCCGTCGTAACTTTAAAACGAAAGGTCCGATTTGAGTAATTTGAAGTGTAGTTTACATGTACATTATCAACCTTAATTCTAAACAAACAAACTAACTAATCTTTACTCTTTATAATATTAGTTTAGATAGATTAGATATATAATCCTGATGATGTGTCTGTTTGAGTATTATTCGCAAATTATCGGCATTCGATTGAACTGAGTCTATAAAATAATCATTAAAATGTCTTGCTATCATTTTAGGAATATTAAATTTCATAGAATTGGTTACCTCCCAAGTTGCTTTAGACTTGTTAGTGCTAGTTCCTATAAAATAGCTGTTTTGAGCCCTTTGTGTTAATTTGATCACTTTTTAATATCTCTTTGAGAATTATTTGAAAGCCGCTTTTGTATCACTATTTCGCTTTATTCTGTATTGCTATAATAAAGTTCATAATAAAGATCAAATAAGTTCATTGAACTTTATAGAATTTACTGGTGATTGTGGAATACTGAGCATACAAATGATAAAAGCACTCAATACAATTGCAAAAGAACTTGGCCCAAAGGAAATAAATACTAAAAATATTCTGCTTTTAATTTTCAAGATTAGAATCAAAATTTAGGATTCGTTGAATCTCGTGAGTTTGGAGGAATTACGTTACCCAAAAAATTGGGGCGTTTTTCAATTCTATTAGATTAAAACTCCTTTAATTGTATTAGAAGTTTCAACTACCATTACCGAAGTTAATGCAATTATCAATGTCTTCAGAACTGTTCAAAACATTATGCGCGCGTGGATTTCCTTAGCAGAGTTATTTTAGAAATGTATTTATTATACTCTTCAAAGATCTTATACTTACAATCATCAACAAATATATTTCGAAAAAGATTATTACAGGATTTTATGTTGATAAAAAACTCTATGGCCCATAACTCATTAATAGGTACCAACTCTTAACATCTTACACACGTGATAACTTTTAAACGAAATATCCGATTGAGATGAAACAAAAAGTATTTTACTTCTACATAAATACTCTTGATAACATAATGCTTAATTTCGATAAAGATTAATATTACGATACGTATTTAACGTAGTTTTTTTTCTTTAGACGATTTAATAATTATTTTGAACACAAAATGGGTTATTGTGATTAAACCATGATAGCTAGATATATGTTCTCGCGGACTTTTTTGTAGGTCTTAATGGGATCTTCTAACCCGTAGTACATCATTTTGTTCTTTTGTCAATAGTTTTTGCAGCGCACGCAAAAAAAGGTTTTTGATTTTACACCTTGTGTTACGAAATAGCAATTTTATTACGGATCCCTAATTTTGAAAAAAAAAATATAGCCTATAGCCTTCCTCGATAAATGGACTACCCAACACTGAAAGAATCATTCAAATCGGACCAGTAATTCCAGAGATTAGCGCGTTCAAACAAACAAACAAACAAACAAACAAACTCTTCAGCTTTATAATATTAGTATAGATAAAGATGACGCCATATGGAGATGGCACAACTTTTCAAAGAATCATATATACGCCAGTATTCGTAAAGATTTGCATTATGGCAAAATAATTAACCCCTTATTATCTCTGCTTTGTCGACCCGCGGTAATAATGTATTCGCAATCGATCGAACGATTGAGACCTGTCAAAACATGAACTGATTCAAACGTATTCGAAAGGTCTTTCTTTTTTCTATTGTTGAAGCGTCATTCGGCAGCCGATGATAGCCGATCATTGCCGAGTGCGGCACGACTGATGGAGTACAACACATAAATAAGGTAGACGTACTTTGTTTTAGCGCTTGTCGAGTCTGCGATCGTCGCACTGAAGCGACTCAGTACGAGTGATGTCCTATACAAATCTCGGGTTTTACATGGAAAAGGTGTGAATCGATTGTGCCGAGAGAGGTCTGTGTTTGCAATTTTATGAGAACATCTGCAGAGTTGATTAATGTTCATGTAGCAGTGGTGGAGCTTACGCATACACAAACTCACGTATTTTTGAAGTGAAAACTTCTTTAGCGGCGTTGTGCACTTTTTGGGATGGGTAAAAAATGTTAAACTCGCGTCAGGACACGTGACTCCTGTATGTAAGAGAAACGGAGCTATGCAAGTCGAATAGCACTATCTCTTTCTTATAACGAATTCAAGATGACACGTCATAATTAATAGGGCTAGTAGACCAACAGGATTTTGGGCAACGAAAAACATAAGAACAAAATATTTGAGTCTTATTTTCTAAATGGTGAATATATTATATTATAAACGTACAAAGTTCATAAACTTCGGTTTAACCGATGTGAGATGCACACATAGAAACATTCGAATGTTTGCTGATCAACTTCGGTAGAACTCTGAGTTATTAATTTTGTTTACGTTCTGGTGTCAGCGAAGTATGATGGGTAATTTAGAAGTCTTGGGGGATAACTTTTGCTTGATTATGTTTATATTTTAGAAGAACAATATTATGGGAGAGGATATGGTGCTTATTTGTTCTACACATACAAGGCGTTATTTTGTTTTGTTTGCTGTATTGCTAAACCTCAACTCGTGTTATCTAAAACAGCACTTAAGGTGCGTTTACACGGTCAATGAAAATTTATCAATTATTAGCAACGCAAATGTTTTGTAATGACAACATTGAGCGATACGTAGAAACTACAAGAAACTAGGTGGGTGGCGGTGCGCGTCTCCTTTTCAAGGACATATCTCGCCGACTGATCGACACTTGCGTGACCAGAGGGCTGGCTCGTTCTTTGCTAAAAGAATTAGCATTGCCATTCAACGTGGTAATGCTGCCAGTCTTCTGGGCACGTTTCCGGATGACAGCGATGCGGAGGAATACTTTGACGCCTGAGTGTACTTTGTTTTTGTATAATGTACATACTTAGGTTTAGTAGATGTAAATAGTTTAAGTAAATAGTTTTAAGATAGTATATAGTTACACGAATTTAGAATGAAACCTAAGAACTTGCGTGTCCGTGATTGTTGATTGAAAAGAAACTAGGTAATACACAGTAATTTGGTTGAAAAAAAAAAACTAAAACACAAAGAGAGCAAAACGTGGTCAAGCTGTGGTTACGTGTGTTTTATTCACACGGACCACATTTTGCCGTCATTATGATATCGACCACATCGCAACCACCAGCGACACCGCGAACTAGCGGCCGGCGACATCGCAAACACGTCCAAATTTTGTAGGTACGGTGAAGCCGCAGCGACACTATTCACACGTAACCACAGCTTGACCACTTTTCGTCGCGACGGTGTGGTGTGGTTGCGGTACATGTGATTGAAGCCGAAATGGATGCAGCTGAATACCATTATTTACATGGATGCAGTGACTATCCTAAATGATATGAGATACGAGACGCACAGGACCGGTTGTTGTGGCGACACTTGGGGGAGGCCCATGTCCAGCAGTGGACGTCTTTCAGCTGATATGGTGATGATGAAAATAACTACCTATCCGACCTCCACAGCTCGTCACTGGGTTATATAATACGCATTGGTATGACTACTTGTCAGAATTCGAGTCTTATGACTTTCCACAACGACCGCCAAAGATCTACACAATGACCATTGAGACTAACAGGTTAACGTGTTTTTTAAAAGTCACGGAAGGATCTCGATATGTACCTAATGGAAGGTCATCTATCCACAACCCGACCTAGGCAAGCGTTGCTTAACCGTGCGATATTGAATAGTGCTTAAAACGTTATTTTCGACCTTATCACTAGTGCAAAAACATAACTTGGCCTACCTACGGACCGTTGTCTAAAATTGGAACACTCAACAGCATCCCTCCCAAATATCTTTTAATACATTTCTGCGTCCCTTTCAATTCACACTGATCTTAAGGAAGGATATTCGTTGGCAACATGTTCTTTATCTGTTTAATTTATTGGAAAGGATAACCATTAGTGTGTGGTATTGGCAGGCGCGTATTGAACGGGAATTGACTTGAAATGTTTCGATTATATTGTCTGTTTATCTGAGTTGAAATCGGCGCCTCGAGGTACGATTTTGGGTAGAATAGTGGGTTTGTTTGGATTATAAAGATTCGCAGTTAAGGAATTGAGATACTACGGTGCTGTGACGTGGAAAGTATGGGAGCACCAACATGTTCTTTATAATAGGCCAAAAATAGTTACACGAACTTAATTTTATGAGTTCAATGCTGGTCTTATCGCTGTCAGAACCCTTTAGGTGGACTGAAAGAATCTAAAATAAAAATGAAAACGCACAGTGTAGGGTTTCGTAGTTAGCCGTCCCATAAACCATTTCAAAAATTTGCAAAAAAAAAAGAAAGAGAAAGAATAATATTTATTTAGCACTTACATGAAACACGCACGGTATATAGGAATAAAAAAAATAAAAATAAATGTAGGTATGCTAAGAACCTGAAATGTGTATCTCACGGCACACGGCAAATATTACTATGACATTGCAAAGTTACAAAACACTTAGTTTTAAGTCATTTTCCATGGGGTTACTATGTAATTTTTACCTTATCAGTCACATTTTATAAATTGGTCGACTATTACTCGTCTCCAAAAACAACGTTTTAGCTTGCAGAGGGGACACTTGACTCTTACAAAAATTTGCACCTTAAAGTTTAAAATGTTGCAAACAGGTCCTTGGATGGAAAAATGGTTTAAACATCGCCACTTTACATTTAGGAGCGCTACCCTAAAGAAAAAAAATTCATATGTATGGGCAAATTTCAACATTCTAGCGCTAAGTTTTTCTGAGCTAAACTACGGACAGACAGACAGACGGACATGGTGAAACTACAAGAATTCCTTGTTGACTACAGGACCCATAAAAGGGATGGATTTAATTGAAAACGCCTGCATTTCAAACCTAAATAAACCCAGAATAAAGTTACACACAAAATTTCAGGATAACTAGATAATGGAACACGTCAATTGTTTATTAGTATTTTTTCAAGTATCATCTTCGTTGAGAAACATGTAAAAACTTGACTATTTGTCTTGTCATCGTTACAAATAATTCATGTGTGTCTGCCTGTAAGTGGGCTGATAACACGTGTTCGAATGAACCCCAATAATTTTCCAAGGTTGCGGAATTGTTTGAAAGAGTTACCGCGGCCCAGGGGGGCTACACTCTAAGCCCAAAGTCCGTAGTTTCGGGCTTATTATTTATTATTATTATCTTATTATTATTATTATCACCTACGGACTTACGATTAGTTCCGAACTCGAACTAAGACTGAATGACAACACGATTTGACAATAACTGTCAAATCGTGTTGTCATTTATTCTTAGTGGTTAGGGGATACGGACTAGAATACGCCCGCAACTAAGCCCAAAACTACGGACTTCGGGCTTAGAGAGTAGCCCCCCCTGGAACGCAAAGGGTATTTGGAGGAATCCGCTTCGCCCAGGGCGGAAAATTTTCAGATATAAATGTAGACCATACAGCCCTGGTCGACGTGGCGACGCACCGAAGACACTGAAAATTTGTCTTTCAATAACTTTTTCCCATTACTACCATATAATTGAATTCCTTTCTCGAAAAATACTAATACAATGTCAACTTCAAAACGTCTCCCTCATACACAAAGCCAGCCAGTACCTGAAAGCCTGAAATTCGCCGTACTTATTCACCGTACGAATAAGTACGGCGCCAGAATTTCAATAAGACATTGTGTGATTTCCTTTAGCCAAAGAATGGTGGTTATAATAAACATATTAATAGAAACCGTGGTAAACCTCGGATTTGCGTGTTTAGAATGTTTCTTATTTGTTTGGTTTTATTGTGTTTTATGTGGGGAGATTTTCGTGTTATGCGTTTTCAGAGGTCTTTAAAAATCCACTCGTTCACTGCTGGGCAATTGGGCATAGGCCTTTTTTTTTTTTTTTTTGATCTCGGGGGAAATCCTCATGGAAATCCTCCACCCTGGGGCGGCTGGAGGGGTCTGTCAGACTCTTACTGACTAAAACCACCCCGGTGTTCCATCTTCCACCTACGCCGGGGATCGCGGGAACGTATGCGACTTCCGCAATCCCCGGCTGGTCCCGCCTCTGCGGGCCACCTCGCGTCGGCGAGGGGAGTGAGGTGTTTAACTCCCCTCGCTACGTCAAAGAGGGGCGCACGGGAACACCACGCGCCGCCACCTCGGGTCCGGATGAGTGGGGGGCGACGGACATCCCCAAGTCCGCCGCCCCTGGACCCAGTTAGGGGGGCCGGAAGAGGGCAGCGTATGCCCTCCTCCGACGCCCGATGCGCCTGCTGCGGGCAGGGAGAGCGGTTGTGATCTCCCTCTCCCTTTCCGCAGCCTCCTTCTGCGCGATAACTGTCTCGCAGAAGGAGACCACCGCGTCCCAGGACTCCTCACCGCCGACCATAGCATGGACTACGGCCGGCAGCGAGAGGTCACCGCCTACAACAGAGATGAGGGCACGGCGCGGCTCCTCCCAAGCTGCACACTCTGCAAGCGTATGCCGTGCCGTGTCCTCCCGACAGTCGACGCAGTGGTGGCATCGAGTGTCCGGCTCCCTGCCTATGCGACACAAGAACCTCCCGAAGCAGCCATGCCCCGAGAGGATCTGCGTCGCACGAAACGACAGGGAGCCGTGCCTTCTCCCGAGCCAAAGGTCGAGCACTGGCCGGATGGCCTCGATGGTGATGAGGCCGGCGGTAAATTGGGCATAGGCCTACCCCAAGCGGCGCCACATCGAGCGTATCACATCCAGCGAATCCCTGCGGTCTTCACCAGGTCATCGGTCCACCGGTCACCGACATTGTCTGCAAATAGTTTGTCATATTTATTGTATTTATCAAAATACTGATCGTCATGTGCTGCCAAATTTAATCAGCTCGTAGTCTGGTGTAAATATTAATGACAATAATGTACGCATGATTTAAACTCTAATATTTGTTCTACACAAAGGAATCGATTCTTTTTCTAAGATGACGCAACAACTACTTACCAGAATCTAGATTTTCTCTTGAATAAGACTCTCATTTATTTTCGTATTCTACAAAATAAAGGCCCATTCTCGCAGTGACCCCGTTTACTTTAACTACCGACTTCCCTTATAAAATCAACTTTCAATATTTATGACAAGCACGAACCGGTGTAAAGCGTCACCAGTCATTATAAGTACAACAGATTTGCGTACTGAGGAAAATCTTCGTCAACACACCACACCGGTAACAAAACGTAAATAAAAAACCACTTATACGGTAATTTTATCAACCATCGCTCGTTTTGAACGACCAATAGAAAATTGTCCGGAACAAAACTGGTAATGGATGTCGTGTCAAGCGAAGTTGTGGTGTAAAAAAATTAGGTTGATGTTGTCGTGGTGCTAGGTGAGAAGTGTTTGCAAAGCAAGCTAAGCTGTCTAAGGAATTAGGAGCCTCTAAGTATTCTCAGGGACGCTGAATAAGTGCGCGCTTTGATGTCTTACAACCTGCTGTTTGGATGGTGTGCAGGTACTCGGGTAATGGGTTAAGAATAACTATGTAGGTGCTTGTGTGAAAAAGGAGGAAGGAAGAATGCTAAGTGTCGAAATTTTGTTAATGAGTGCTTTGGCTGTAGTGGAGCCGTTTGTGAATGCGTTCATTCAGGAAATAGGAATATGTCTACATACGACATGGGTGCCTATTTCTGCTGTTTCATTGCCGTTTTCTGCATAGACATAATTGGCGCTCAGTTATTACATAATTCCGTTGTGAGAAAGAGATTGTATAAGTAAGTTATAGCAAAACTCGGCTAACTGGGTATCCCAAACTCCAACCTACCTGACTTTATGTTTAAAAGAAAAGCCGTTTTAAGAATTTCAATAGTTTGAGTTTAAAATCCTTTTTAATATGCTGGAAGCTGTTTTTCACTAATACTTTTGAATGAAAAAAATTGTAGGATACTTGGATGTTTATCAATCAATCGCGCTTCAGCAGCTGACCGGCTTAAGACTAAATTTGGAACTCGGGTACATGATCCGAATACTTTTAAATCAGTGGCACGTTGCCGTTGTTTGAACTATCGATATTCTTTCTACAGGGTAAATACACTAGCATGAACAAGTTTCATAAAAAAAAGGATTGTGTGGTTTTATGAAACCACGGTAAAAGTGAAACTTTTTTTCACATTATAGATATTTAACTAAAAATTTTCGGAATAATATTCCATTAAGGGTATAAAAAAACACTGACAAAAACAAACAAATTAGCGTGGAGCACTGGCACAAATAAATGAGTAATAGTCTATACACTACACGGTCAGCTGATGGAACTATAGACGCCGCCATATCGGCCTTGGCTGCTCTGACGAGCGCCTTTCACTTTATCCCTACTCCGCGGCCGACCGTCACGCGACATGCGATACACAGACCAAAAAATTTGAGACGATGTAATAAAAGTTTCACTTTAATATAAATTTAAAGATTGTTTTAGTGTTCAAATGTTTTTATGATTGACATATTTTTATTATTATTTGATTATTACTATGTTTATTATTTGGTTATTATTATTGTTTATTATTTCCAACAATTAATTAATTAATTATTTGTTTTTATTATTGGTAAATAATTTGTTATTCTATATTTTTTTGTTAATTTTTGTGTGTAACTTTAATTTTTTTTTATCATGACTCTCTGTACGTGTTGGTTCCTACTGTAAGTGCAGAGAGTAATTAAAGCTAAATAAATAAATAAGGCCCTTGCTATCCGATACAGAAGGTTACACAAACCACAAACAGTGATGGCCTGACAAAGCAAGTGCCGTAATTCGTTAATTGGACGCAGTTAAATGTGCAACTAATTTGAATAAGCCTTACGCGGTCGCTGTTACGTGTACCCATAGAATCTAATGGTGATAGAGAGTGAACGTAGTTGGTCGAATATTTGCTAGTGTAGGTTTTAGGCAGGCGGTCCTGTGGACGTCGAGCGTTGGGTGGCTCGCTGTCCGATCACTACCAGGAACGGGTCGATGGCGCGTTGTGTTTCAGCATAGAAGACGGGACCCGCTGGGGTCAAAGAACTACTTAGACGATTTTGTTTTGTTTTTGAAGTGAAAACTTCTTTAGCGGCATTGTGCACTTTTTGGGATGGATAAAAAATGTTAAGCTCGCGTCAGGACACGTGACCTGATGGAAAATTCGTAAGACGGAGGAAAAGTTCTGAAGAGTTAAATTTTTAATGTAATATAAATTGTCATGTTTGTGTACGATAGCGCAATAAATGAATATTGTATTGTACCACATAAATTATAATACTTTTATACTGATAATTCAAGCAATTCGTGCGAAATTATTACCTAAACATTCCAAAATATCAAAAATGCACAACTGTAATGTTCAAGTTTTCACTTCTGCCGGCACTCCCAGAGTGCAACCCGTTGTTTTTTTAAAGTTTTAATCATCCATAGTTGTTGTTGTCAATAATTGTTTCAGCACATAGTGTAGATATTGCTACTACTAGCAGTGTTTTATATTGACGATCCCTTATCCTAACTAATATTATAAATGCCTGTTTGTTACGATTTCGCGCCTTAATCGCTGAACCTATTTTGATGAATTTTATTACAGAGTTAGATGGAATCCTGAGGACGGTTAAAAGCCTCTTTCTTTTTTCCGAAAGTAAAACTTAACGCGAGCGAGGCCGCGGGAAACAGCTAGTAATAAATAAATAAACAATTTTTGAAACCCTACAGTGTTCAAAATAAAATGTCCGGCAGCTTATAAATTGTAACACCAGCGGACTCACGCTGGTGCTACTTATTGATATTATTATAAAATGAAACTATGTTTAAGGTCTAAACTTCATAATATATTTGGCATCCGCCTTCAAAGAACGTTGGTACCGGAGTCCTATATAAGAACAAAACATATTTTTATGTTCCTATTTCAAACTCTCTTTTACTTTTCGCCAGACGCTTCCAAAGGGCTACCTTTTCTGCCAGAGACCTGGAACCAAGGATATCCTCCTCACAATATGTAGCATAAAGTGAGGTTTAAGAACATAGCATTATTTTGAATCTACCTCAATTATCATATGAAACCGTTATTGAAACCGTAACAGCACTAACCTATACTATTAAGTAGAGGTGACGTCACAGTTCTAATGCCAGATTACATACATGTAGCAAGTGCAGCAATTCCGCCTGGAATTCTGTCCAGCACTTAAGGGGAAGCAGCGTACAGATAAAACTAAATTATCGTGCATATTTCCCAGAGGATCGGCCGCATCATAGCGAGAAAATAAAAGTCTAGGTTATTGTGGTGCTTCGAAACTTCTCATTAGTATTGCAATATAGATACGTGGCAGATGTTTGGAGTTTAGGCACTGGGGCTATGGGGTCTGATGCTTATCGAGTTTTTCGGAAAATCGGTATATAGTTAGTCGAGTCTACATATGAGGATTGGCCTAGTTTTTCGGCCCAATCAGCATTGCTATCTAACTTAGTAGTGCTGCCTGCACAATTACAATTGATACAATTTTCGATGTCCTATTAATTCAGATTCTTTAGTATTCAATTATTTGCTAAACTCTGCATTTTTTTCGAAATAAAAGGTTGGCGCTCAGTCGCAATCAGGCCAGTACTTCAACAAACAAATAATAATATCACTTTATAATTTTGGTAGACCCATTTATAAAACCATCACCTCATAAATTAAACTGGTGGATGCCAAGCTTCATAGCTTGGCTCATCGCCGCAAGGTTGCCTGCTTGTCGGTCTTCTACAGATTATACTTCAGGGAGAGTGTCCAGGAACTCCACGACCTCATCCCACCGGCCCCCTTCTACCATCGGACATTTAGACACACTGCAAGTTACCATCCCTACCTTGTTGCTATTCCACCAATTCGCACTAAACGTTTCCAAAAGTCTTTTATAATGCGCACGGCAGGAACTCTCTGCCTGCGTCTGTGTTTCCGAACGCATACAACCCTAATCTTTTCAAAATTAGAGTGAACAGGCTTCTGGGTAAGCTCGCTCCATCGTCGACTTTGTCTCTGTCATCTATGACCTAGACTAGAGTCAAGAGCAAACCCATATTAAATAAAAAATAAATAAAAAAAAAACAATAATATTCTACACAGACCTACTTTCCACAAAGCATATCTACGGACCTTTGTATTTCCATACCAACACGCACTGCAAATAAACTGGCTGGTGGCGAGACATAAGAAATGATAGGATAGCAATCATATGAACTTCATCGAATGCCGGCTCTTCCAGCTGTAGACGTGCAGCCATTCCTTTATATCTGTGTTTTATTGTGCAACTCATTTGAATAAGCCTTATGGGGTATTACGTGTGCTAATAGAAATAAGTTTATTGCAAACATTTTATGTTTTCCTTCTGGTTTGATTTCATATGAAGATCGTTCAGGTCCATAAGAGCTCCTGTTACATGTAAAGGGGCAAAGAGAGAAGCTTTGCTGGTTTTGTCTGGAATCCCGGAATTATTTAGATAAGACTGCCTCTCTAACGTGTTTATGGCTAAGTTAACAAGTTCAATAATTCGAAAAAAAATAGACCCCAAGTTGTGGGGTAAAAATCTTTACAAATCAGCTCTAGTATAACATTTCAAAGAGTGCTTTATTATTATTTTTTTTTTTTTTTTAAACAATTTCATTTAAATTGGCTTTAGTGCGAAAGTGGAAGTTTGTTTAAAATTTACAGATGTAAGTACCTCATTTATGAATGGCCCACACTGTGTTTTTTTTTTTTNCCAAACGTCTTTTATAATGCGCACAGCAAAGGAGTGGTGGAACTCTCTGCCTGCGTCTGTGTTTCCGAACGCATACAACCCTAATCTTTTCAAAATTAGAGTGAACAGGCTTCTGGGTAAGCTCGCTCCATCGTCGACTTTGTCTCTGTCATCTATGACCTAGACTAGAGTCAAGAGCAAACCCATATTAAATAAAAAATAAATAAAAAAAAAACAATAATATTCTACACAGACCTACTTTCCACAAAGCATATCTACGGACCTTTGTATTTCCATACCAACACGCACTGCAAATAAACTGGCTGGTGGCGAGACATAAGAAATGATAGGATAGCAATCATATGAACTTCATCGAATGCCGGCTCTTCCAGCTGTAGACGTGCAGCCATTCCTTTATATCTGTGTTTTATTGTGCAACTCATTTGAATAAGCCTTATGGGGTATTACGTGTGCTAATAGAAATA
The DNA here is from genome assembly GCA_002192655.3 of Mamestra configurata. Lineage (NCBI taxonomy): Eukaryota > Metazoa > Arthropoda > Insecta > Lepidoptera > Noctuidae > Mamestra > Mamestra configurata. The sequence goes on along the minus strand of NDFZ01005068.1, from coordinate 69,217 downwards.
AGTTTATTGCAAACATTTTATGTTTTCCTTCTGGTTTGATTTCATATGAAGATCGTTCAGGTCCATAAGAGCTCCTGTTACATGTAAAGGGGCAAAGAGAGAAGCTTTGCTGGTTTTGTCTGGAATCCCGGAATTATTTAGATAAGACTGCCTCTCTAACGTGTTTATGGCTAAGTTAACAAGTTCAATAATTCGAAAAAAAATAGACCCCAAGTTGTGGGGTAAAAATCTTTACAAATCAGCTCTAGTATAACATTTCAAAGAGTGCTTTATTATTATTTTTTTTTTTTTTTTAAACAATTTCATTTAAATTGGCTTTAGTGCGAAAGTGGAAGTTTGTTTAAAATTTACAGATGTAAGTACCTCATTTATGAATGGCCCACACTGTGTTTTTTTTTTTTTAAGAACACAAACGCATTCTAATCATTATCAATAGCCTCTAATCCCTATTGCCATTCCAACACGCAATACACCCACATGTGCATTTATATTAAGCGCACCACAAATGTCAGCCGTTGACTTAGCGCGATTGGTCTAATTGCCCCCTATGCATGCACCCATCGCACGAGTTGCGCCCATCGCTCCGTCGCACCCATCGCCCCGTTGCTCCATTGCTTAGCTAATACAATTTAGAGCGATTGCTTCCTAATCTGCTGCTTGTGGTTTGTGTTTGATGAGATGTATTTGTGAGATAGTGTGTGTAAACAGTATATGAATGTGTCTGTATGTGTAACGCACAAATGTGTCTGTCCTTTCTCAATTCAATATCAAGTCTTTTACTGTCTACAGTTTGCTTACAGCGTATTTTGACCTATTTTGGCCACATAATGCGAAGGGGAGATAGCAGCTTTGAGAGACTGGTTGGCAATACCGAAGGAAAGAGAGCAAGAGGCCGGTCGCCAACACGATGGTCGGACCAAGTGAAGGAAGCAATGTTCTGAAGCAAATTCCAATAGGTGGTGATGGCAACTTTGGACCGGAATCGATGGAGACAGAGGGGTCCAGTGATCACGATCCTCAGTAATGAGGGACCGGCTGAAGCCGAAGTATGTGTGATGCGAAGAAGTGACTTAATTCTTACATTTAAGAGGGTTGTGTCTGATTTTACTCTATGCTTGTCTATCTGCATGTATGTCTTTGATTTAGGAAGTTTTCTATGGAAATGATTTGTCCCGCTTTCATACCGTCGATGTGTTATTTTTTCTTATTTCTTTTCTTTAGATACAACCTAGTATGCTATTGGAAAAGTTTGGTCTTCCTTCTTCTCCTTCTTAGTTACTACTGCGAATCGCGACCATTTACGACACATCTTCAAGTCTTTTAGTCCCGCTCGATAAATTTTGTATCCAACGGTCTTTTTAAATCGGGCCTGCGGACGGCGAGCGTTGGGTGGCTCGCTGTCCGGTCACAACCAGGCCCGGGTCAATGTCGCGTTGTGTTCCACGCGCGCCTCAAAGAGATGTCAGCATTGGAGATGGGGCCCGGTAGGACCAGAGCCTGCCAAGGTTGCGGAATTTGTTCGAAAGAGTCACCGCGGTCCTGGATCGTAAAAGGCTTTAGAAGGAACACGGATGGGTTTTAGTCTGTAAGAGTCTGACACGCCCTTCCGCTCCACCCAGAGCGGAAGAAGTCATTTGATAATTCCCCATCCTTAAAAAAAAAATGCAGCTGTCCATCTAGTAGGTGTTTAGATGAACGCATAATATGTTTGAAGGCTGAGGGCTCGCCCATGGTTTTTACACCGTGATTCAGAATCCTAAAAAGTTTTCAATCATCATAATCAACATTATTACCGATAGACTTCTACTGTCAACAACAAATATGTTTAACTCTGTTTTTGTCACTTTGTTGTTGAACCCGAAAGTCACGACTAAAGGTTACATCCGTTCTGCTTTTGATTTGCAGTTTTTAACACCCTGGATTGGCTTGTAAACTTCGGCTTTAAATTTCAAAGCCTGACAGTGTGAATACACACAATTCTATCCCTTACACAAATATAACGGCAGCTGTGTACTTTTTCTGTGTATTCTGTGTACCGCGTTGTGTACCAAAGTTTATGCCTAGGGTTTTGGAAGAATTGTGTATCAAAATAAATATCTATGAATCGTTGTGTGTAGGCGATTGTTAAAGGTAACATTCTAAACAGTCTGTTTCGTTTTGGTTTAATGGTTTACGGTGAAAATTCTGTCATGCGTGCTGGTTTAACTTTTGGGAAATGAATTACAAACTGCATAAATATTGAGTATTTTACTGTATTTTATAACGTTTCTCGTGAACTAACTCACGAATAATACACACCAGACGCAGTAAATTATAACAGTAAAACATATTATTCAAAATAGTTGTGAGAGTTATAAAATCCTAATTCGAACTTTTGTTATAAATGCAAAAGCGAGTTAATTTGTTAGGCTGTCACGCAGCTTTTATTTTCAAATCACCAAACCGATTTTGGTATAGAATTAGATATGGACCCCGGCCCTGGTTATACGCTACTTTAACGTGAGCAAACCCGTCGGGCAGAAGCTAGTCTATGATAAACAAAGACAGCGCTAATTGCGTGTGAAGTCACTCACAAGACTTTTTTTATGAATGGGAAATCATCAAATGGCGTGTCAGACTCTTACGGAGTAAAACCCATCCGTGGTCCTTCTAAAGCCCCTTTGGCTATGGCCCTAGCGGGCTCCGTCTCCTATGCTGACATTTCTTTGAAGCACGCGTGGAAAACAACGCGCCATCGACCCGGGCCTGGTGGTGATCGGACAGCGAGCCACCCAAGTCTTACCATAGTGAATTTGTGCCACTAATTACAATGGCATATTTTCTATTTTTTCTTTTACAGTTCGTACCATTTCAGTAACACCATTGAAATAAGCATTCACTGTTGGAATGGAAAATATGTTACATTAGTGGTTGTTTAATCAATGTGATTACGATTCCTGAAGAATTACATAAGAAACTAGGCTTTAATATAAATAAGGAACATGGTCTTAATACTTTTTAATACTATAACATTTTAAACTCGATTCTTTTTGACTGGCCTGCTGGTCGAGTGGTTAGTGACCCTGACTGCTAAACCAGAGATCATGGGTTCGATTCCCACCCAGGACAAGTCTTTGTGTGATGAGCATGATCATTTGTTCTGTGTCTGGGTGTAATTTGTCTATAATATGTATGTATTTAGAAATATATAAGTATGTTTATCAGTTGTCTGGTTGCTTGGCACAGGCTCTGCCTAGTTTGGGATCGGATGATCGCGTGTGAGTTGTCCCAAGATAATATTATTATATTATTTTTACGCTTGCAATAATATCATTATCTTTCCCAAAAGTCAGAATACCCTACAACATACCACCCTGAGATCCGCAAATGAACTGTGTGACGTCATCCTCCCCCAAAGAGCCGAAATTGCGTCGTATGATTAAACGTAAGGATTTGCAAGACGAATGCTTGCCGAGCCTCGAAGACGAATCACCACTGACATTATGTTTGCCTTATTAGCATTTTGTGGTTTACTTCTGGGTCTATTGGTCCTTTGAGTCGCATTTAAAAAGTTTTGACCAATCTCGTGAAAATTGTTGGGTAATTTGGAGATAAATCGTAGCATTTTTCACTTTGGGTCGAATAGGGCCTAGGAGTACTGTTGATAGATTTAATGGTCTGGTAAATAGACAATTGGCACCCTAGTTGAAAGTTTGCTAAAATGATTTTTTTTTGCTTTTAAGTGGATGTATCAAAACTGAGTGACAGATGTTGTCAAAGCACCAGTTAGTGGTATCAAGGCATACGTGTCACCCAGTAATTGCGTTTTGGGGGATGGTTGAGCATGACATAGCAAATGAAGATCGTCGATCGATAGAAACAAAAGTGAAGCGTAGTACTAGTTGCATTATTTATGGACCATCTTTGGCCGGTGGCTCAGCCCGCGTGAAAGTGGAAAATTACCCATCCATCTTTACTTAATATTGTAAATGCGAAAGTGTGTCTGACTTTCTGTCAATAAAATTTTGTAAAAAAACGAGTGCTTTAGACCACAACGACTGAAGTAAAATTTCTTTATCTCCATCTATATGTATGTATATGTGTATGTTTATATTTGTATAAAATATATATGTGTAAACATTCGTCGATCGATCGACCAATCGATCGAGGAAAAAGAGAGAGAGTTGCGTACCCGGCTGCGCACTCGTGTGCCCATTTGCTTGTAGTAGGCTCGATACACACACGCATACACACAGCATACGGCATTTCATTCCGTTCGCCTCGCTTCGATCACACTTTTCGTAACGCTCTCGTCACGCATTCACCAGCTTAATCCCCTTCATAAGTGCTGATAATAGTTAAACCTATAAGAATTCTATAGTGTTAAAATGACAAGTTACAAAAATGAAATTCGTTCGGAACCCTTTGCACGCGAGTCCGAGTCGCATTTGGCCAGTTTTTTAGGGAAAACCTGTTTTAGCGCGAATGAGATCATATCCAAAAGCTAGTAAAAAATAAAGAAACTTTAATTCATCATACATCTGCATACGAGGTGTCGAGGTACCCACCTCTTCGCTGTACTTCAAGACTCACGGATGCACGAGTTATTATTAAAGGCAAATTTAATGCCTCCTTGGGGCTGGATGCGCCGCCGGCAATTAAACCTTGGTTATGACGTCGCGAAGAAAGCTTGGAGAAGATATGGGTTGATATTTTGAGCAGCCTGTTTCTGCAGAGAATTTTATGATAATTACATTCGATAAAAATAAAAGATGACATTCGTTTTAGTTGTCATTCAGCATTATTCTTAACTTCTAAACCTTGCTGTAAAATCTTCTTGGTGTGAGAGTTTTAGTTGTATTTCGGGCCCCTTTATACAAGAAGAAACAAACTAAGTGCAAAACTTGAATCGGGTCCTTATACTCATCATAATTTCAACAGCATTGCCATAGTATAGACGCCAGCACATCAAGTTACAACAATCTGTCAAATTTCTTTGATTATAATATAATATAATATATCCTGGGACAACTCACACACGGTCATCCGATCCCAAACTAGGCAGAGCCTGTACTATGGCAACCAGACTACTGATAAACATACTTATATATTTCTAAATACATGCATATTATACACAAATTACACCCAGACACAGAACAAATGATCATGCTCATCACACAAAGATTTGTCCTAGGTGGGAATCGAACCCACGACCTCCGGTTTAGCAGTCACTAACCACTCGACCAACAGGCCAGTCAGATTGATTGATTGATTTACAACTTTATCGCTACAGCATTAGGTTGAAGGTTGATTGAGAAATTTTTACAGTTTTGAGTAGCTTTACCTGTTGGTGTCTGTACAACATTAAAATCGCGAAAATTCAGTGCATTTTATCGAGTTATGCAAACATAAATGTATGGGGAAGTTGATTTTTTTCACGATTTCCGGGTAGGCCAGTACAAATTGTTCATTATAATTAGTAAAATGTTTCAGGTCTGCATTTAATCTGTTACTACAGAACCGAACTATCCCGTACACAACATCTCCCCGTATATCTCCAGCGGTCACCGAGTACTCGTAAATCGCGCTGTATTTTCAACTACCTCCCACTTTATTAACGTGGGGAACGAGTACAACCTTCATTTTACTCTATGAAGCGGTCACTTGTGAAATAGAACCATTTGATTGTGTGTTTATGAAAGATTTGTTTAGCTTTTTCTCAGCTCTGCTCCTGCAACATACCTAGGATATTATTTATTTATTTGAACTTTATGTACAATAGATGTACATGGGCGGACTTAATTCATCAAGGCATTCTCTACCAGTCAACCTTTGGGTTATAAAAACTATACTGCTAATATTCCTACTCCGGACGCTTTTATTGTGCATTTTTTTCTATATCGATCTCACATATATGTATGTTTAATTTCAACCAGAATGATGTAACCAAAAAATTGTAAAACAAAAATGATTTAAAAGAGTGTCCGTGGAGTTTCTTGCACGTTCTTATCCATAGAGTTCTGCGCTTTGAAACGTGCAGATAGCTTCATCTCTTTTGACTGACCAACCTTGACAATTCAAAAGTTAATTGAAATAAATAATTTGAGTTGAGGTGAGTTGAAACTGTGGTAGGTGTACAATAAATAAAATAAAATTTAAAATTGAGTTTTAACGTTTCGGAAATAATATACAAATAATATAATTATATAATATTAAAAAATACATGTATGTACATGCTAAAATAATAAACTAATAAATAATCATATCGATTAAAAGAATTTATAATAATCATGACTTCTTCGTCGTGATTATTATAAATTCTTTGAATCGATATGATTATTTCTCTAAGAATGACATTACTATGTTTTTTTCACAACTTCGGTTTAAAGAACTTTATTTATCAATAAGACAATCGTTACTTACATGAGAACAATAAATCTTATTATTAATTATGTTACAATAGCTCGAAGATAAAAAAAAAACAAAATAAATGGTTTTTTCAACAATATTGGAAGCGAGTTCACCGCATTCCGCATTAAACGAAAGTAGAAAACAAAAAAAAACAAATTAAACAACCCAATTAGTATAATGTTTCGTCGATATAAATATATGTAAACAATTTATTTTTAAACATATCGAGTGAAGTCGCTTCTTTTACATATTTTGGAAGTTTTTGTAAAACTGTGCTCCCCCACAAGTTAGGTTATTTTTTTACCGTAGTTAGTTCTTACTCTAGACAATACCAGCCGGTCGAATCTTGATTGTATAGATTGACAGCTCTTGATCACTTCACTCAAGCCTTCACATCGACATATTTACAGAATCGACCGGCAGGTGACTAGCTCAACGAGATGAGTATTTGCTTGTTTTACCTTCTGTTGTGAATAATTTATGAATCATTTTATAGACAAGTATGCATGTGTTATATATAAAAAGAAATTTAATGTTTAGTAGTTTGGTCTCTTTGTAAATAGAATAATCATATGAATTAAACAAATGATAAATGCTGCGAAAAAGGAACGAAAAGTGGGGCGAACACGGAAAAAATAAAAATAAGGCGAACTTTGTAGGCGAATCCGGAACAAATCAGTTTTTGACTTTTAGTGGCCTAGCTCTATAGCCGGAGTCGTGCTTTTAACAGGAATAAACTATGGTTCAAATCAAATCAAATTCATTCATAAAAGTAGGTTTCAGTACAATAGGATGTTTTAATAAGATGGTCAATTCACTACATTTAACTCGAGATCATATAAATAATAATAAAGTGTCAAAACAGCAGACATACATTTTAAAAAAATAACTCAATTACTTACAAACTAACACACAATCCCTTACTTACTAACACACAACTCACAAACAATCATGGTGGTTCTGTATGGTGTTGGACGTAAAATAATAGCACCATCCCATCACTTCCCGCGTAGGACTACGCGACTATGGGAGTCATTTTCATTCAAGAGAATGGGCAGCAGCTTTCTCTGGGTATTGCAACAGCTACACTGCGATCGCCAACCCGGCTGCCAAGCGTGGCGATTATGGCAAACCCCCCTTTTGGGGGAGGCCTATGTCCAGAAGTGGACGTCTTTCGGGTCGATGATGATAACAATAATCAATCTATCTACAACAATGTTGAGGTCGGCTTCAAATCTAGCGGGATTTTATTTTTCTTATTTTTTTAAGGATGGGAAGTCATCAAATCACTTCCACTCTGCGTGAAGTGGAAGGTCGTGTCAGACTCTTACAGACTAAAACCCATCTGTGTTCCTTCTAAAGCCCTTTGCGTTCCAGGGCCGCGGTGACTCTTTCGAACAAACTCCGCAACCCCGGCAGGCTCTGGCCCTAGCGGGCCCCATCTCCTATACTGACATCTCTTTGAGGCGCGCGTGGAACACAACGCGCCATCGACCCGGGCCTGGTGGTGAACGGACAGCGAGCCACCCAATGCTCGCCGTCCGCAGGCCCGCGCCTACGGTGGCCGGGGATCACCCTGCAAATCTAGCGGGATAGGGACATCGGGCGACTGCCTTATGACCTCAGCAAACCCAGTCTCAATTTACTTTAAAATAAACAATCTCATTTAATTAAATTTAAGTCAAACTTAAGTCAAAGCCTATAAACCTAACAATAGGTTCATCAACGAGAATTTGAAAAGCGTCACAATATATCATTGGTTAACAAAGCACGGTTGACAAAATGGCGTCGATATTCGGAGGTGAGGATTTGCATATCAACGGGCGACACGTCAGTTTAATAGCAAGCTAACTGATTACACGTGGGTTTGCGTTCAAATTAAATGAAAAAAAGGTTTCTATTTAAAATCTTTTTAAGTCTCCAGAACATACTGAAAACTTAGTTTATTTTCCTGCGAATTTCTACCACAGCAATATCAATTGGTCCTTTAAGTCTTATTGTTCATTGAACATACTTAAATACCGGTAAGAATCGTCTTTTTTCAACGCATATATTGACCACCTTTAACCTTTTGAACGCCACTGTCACGTATACACGACAAGCAAGCGCGTACCCTGTACGCTAAACGTCACAAATATGTGACAAAAAGTACGGCGAATTTGTAGCTTGGCGTCGGGGGCACACCGATGCGTTTATGCTCTGGCGTTCAAAAGGTTAAAACACATCAATAATTATTTTGACAAACCAAAAAACAGATCCTTTCTTACTTCAAAAAGACGTTTTTCATTTCCAGTCGCCCGTATATTGGATTCTTTTTCCCCAATCGACTATTAGAGAACAAAATGGAAGCCAGAGCTGCTTGCATCTCCGTAAGCAGCTTATAAGCTTTGTTTCTTACAGTTTGAAAACGTTATTTTCTGTGGATTGTATAATACTGTCTGCTGTTGTAAAATGTAGCCTTTTATTAATCTCTGAAGTCTTCAGTTTTATATCTTTGGTAACATAAGCCTTCATTATTTTTTTGGCTGGCCTGATGGTCCAGTGGTTAGTGACCCTTACTGCTAAACCGGAGGTCGTGGGTTCGATTCCCACCCAGGACAAATCTTTGTGTGAGGAGCATGATTATTTGTTCTGTTTCTGGGTGTAATTTGTCTATAATATTGATGTTACTCTTCCTTCTTTGTTCAGTCTATTTCTTTGTGGAATTCGCTACCCCAGGAAATTAGGATGGTCACCAACCGATTAGCCTTCAAAGTTAAAGTTCGCGAACATATTCGTAAGAAGTTGGCAGTAGTATCATCACATCGCTAATGTTTTCCAATTACCTATTTGTTGTAATTGTTTAAGTATTTCGTGTACCTATTTATCTTGTTAATTTGAGTATTTATTATATATTTATATATTCGTATTATTTATTTAAATGTTTGTATGTATTAATTAAATATCAATCGCTTTTTATTCACCATATTGCACCTACCACCATTCTCTGCATCACCCAAAGGTTGACTGGTAGAGAATGCCTATGGCATTAAGTCCGCCTCTGTACATTTGTGTGCGTAAAGTGTAAATAAATAAATAAATAAAATGTATTTAGAAATATATAAGTATGTTTATCAGTTGTTTGGTTGCCATATCACAGGCTCTGCCTAGTTTGGGATCGGATGACCGTGTGTGAGTTGTCCCAAGATATTATATTATTATTATTTTTCCCAAAGCAGGGCTTCTTTTAAAGAGAAGATACCAGCAACCTGCATGCTCACTTTAAATTTAGCGATTCCAGTTTGGGTGACTATATTTTCAAACAGATATTTAAAGACTGGGTGTCCGTGTCGCATTAAGTCCGCTTATACAGGATGTTTCAGAAGTGAGTGGTTGTTCAGGGTTGCGTCCTGTAGCTGATATAAAATAAAGAAACAATAGAAAAATAAAAAAATGTGTCTCCTGTTTTTTCAAGAAACAAAAACGCAACAAACGACAAAAAAAATTCAAACAAATGGCGTTTTAAGCAGACAACATAAATAATTATGGCAGCCATTTAAACAATTTTCTACGGCTAATAGAGAAGAATGGAACAAGAACACATATAAAATGTTGCGTCGAGCCTAAATATTTTTCTTTAACATGAAGGTGAAGGCAGGAAGGCTGACACTGGCCTTATCAAAGAGTATCTTTTTAGTTCCTGCCTAATTGACAACTATATTGGGGGTCGGTTTCCAGTCAAACCGGATTCAGCTGAATACCAGTATTTTACGTGAAGCTGCTGCCTACCAGACCTCCACAACCCATTAACTGGGTAACACGGTAGTTCTTGGCAAGACTGGAGTCAGATATACTTGCTTCTGATAATCCACAACGACTGCCAAAGATCTACAAATGAAAGCCGGGACCAACGGCTTAGTGTGAACGAATCTTGGTATGTTAAAATGGTCACCCATCCACAGACCAACCTTGGCAAGCGTTGCTTAACCTTGAAGATCGACCCGTGGAGCTCCTCCGTAAGAATTAACTGAGTTACTTAGGTAAATACATACACACGTATTGGTATACAAACGTGACAGTAGAGTCGGTCATTATTATTGTAGATTTAATTTGCCCATTGAATCGTCAATTGCTTGATATTAAATTAAAACTTGAATATAACTCATTTTCACAAACAAATATTATTCGCATGGTCATTTTAATGTGGTCCGAAATAATAATTCAAAATACTTATTTGATTACGAGCTTTTGAGTATTGTTCGAATAATCGGAATCGCATCGTTTGAATTGGAATGTGAAATATTGGAATTTCATGAAATAACTGGGGTAAATAAAGTTTAATGTGAATTTAATTGCTCAATTAATTAAAGTCGTAAGTTAAATGGCATTAGGCCAACAGCTATAAAAGAGGTCGTTAGTTCAATTCCCATATTACCGTCGTGCAATAGGAAAGACTAAAAAAAAAACATGTGCGTCTCGGGACGCCCGACAGAAGTGATAACTTAAACTAATCTAAGTTGAACTATTTAATATGGGAAGCGTCTGTCCGAAATACGACTAGCGACTGCGGGTTTGAGTGAGAGAGAAAGAGCCTGCCTATCGCTGCCGTATGCGTGAGAGAAAGGGAAGCCAGACAGACTGGCGCCGTAACGCGTTACGTTACGAAGCGGCTTACCCTCCCATAAGAAGTTATCACCTTAAAAAGAAACTATTAAGTCATATCGTACTATTTTGTCCGAAGGCACAAATATTTAACGAACAAAATAATGATGCCTGCTGTAAAACAGATACAAATGATTTTCTCTACAATTCCTCATCATCTCCGTTAACTGACCAAGAACATCGCTTTAAGCCTACACTCGTACATGGTCACGCCAAACAAGCGACATAATCATTTTCTATCCTGCCAACTGCAACTACACAGACTGCATTAGGCTCTGCAATCTTTAAGCCTAGTACACACGTACGTGGCTTTAAGGCAGTATCAACAACGTTGTTGACGCTGTTCTGTACCCAGCCTTGTTTACGAAAACGTAGTGCACGACTGTACGTGTACAATGTATGTGCTCACTTGTCTACGCGAATGTACGTAATTATGTGTGCATTTCCAGGTATGTCTGCGTAAGCATGTTTGTCGACAAGGTAACGTGTGCTTACGTAATTGAAATTGGAGTATTTTGTTTAATTAAAAGAGATATTACGGAGAATGTTGAGGTGAAATAGGGATGTTTCATCAACTTCGTCATTTTAGCCGAAAGATATTCATTGCTCGGCTAATCTCTGGAACTACCAGTCGGATTTGGAAAATTCTATTTGTATATGATAGCCACATTCATGAGGAAGGTTATACGGGAATGGGAAAAAACGGGATATGCGCGTACAAAGTCGCACGCGAAAGCTAAAAATACATAAATTTATATTAAACTCAGACAAGTATTTGAAATTCGTCTCTAAGATTAGCAACGTGCAGCTATCTCATTAGTGTATTTAAGGCAACCATTTTTCATCAGTCGGGCCACCTGTTCTCAAAGTTACGACATTAAAAAGTGTTCTCAAATAATGTAGCAAAAAGAAACAGTCCACAATCATAAATATTTATCTTTTTTTATCCTACAAGTAACTTTTATAAGTTTGGGCTTAAGTAAGTGGAATGTTATTCGATTCGCACATTGTTTATTCAAAAACTTTTATGATTAAGTCTCGGAATTGAATTTACCGAGAGCGGTAGGACGCGCTCAAGTGTTTTGGGACATACTGCTGCGAAAAATTACGGGAGAAAACTTTTTTGGTTTTATTTTAGTAGCAGCTCTTTTACCTGCTTCCATTGCGTGAGTGGTGGTCGTGGACTTTCTTTTTCTTTCGAGATTCAAAGTGATTAACAGAACTGTTAGTGACTTTATTTTTTTTAAATCGTGTAAACGGGCTAGCCTAAATAGGATACCTACCATTGTCAACATGTATGGAATTTGGTAACTTAGTAAATAAACAGCATACATTCCTATTGCACAAACCACCTAGGCCAGGGTACAGGGTATAGGGTAACCTGTCAGGGTTGCGGAATTTGTTCGAAAGGGTCACCGGGGCTCTGGAACGCAAAGGGTTTAAGGAGGAATACGGATGGGATTCCGCTCCACCAAGAGCAGAAGAAGTCATTTGATGATTTCCTATCCTTACCTTCCTTACCTTCCTCCAGCACTACTTTAACTAAGAACTTAAGTAACTTCTTACTAAAGACACTAAAACCATTTGCGTACCATTATAATGGTCATTGGATGATTCATACTTATTATTACAAATTTAAAAAAGCATAATACTTGATTACAGCTTTGTTATTAGAACCCCATTTATGAGAGCCAGTCTATTCAGCAGTGAGCAATCGAAAAGCCTTGTGTCAACCAGTATTCAGTATCCTAACTAATATTATCAAAGCGAAAGTAAGTACGTTTGTTACTTGGCGTCTTAACGGCTGAAGGGATTTGGACGAAACTTGCCACGCGGGTAGACTATGTCTTGAAATAGGATAAGAATTATTTTTATCGTAAGTTTAAAAGAATCATTCTCGACTTTCACGCGGGCGGAGCCACGCTCGGTAGGTAGTCTATAAAATTCAAAAAAAAATTCAAAATTCAAAAGTCATTTATTCAAATTAGGCTGAGTGCCAGCACTTTTTGAACGTCAAAGTTCTACATAAAGACAGTCCCCCAAAACGCCCGCCCGTCACCACTTCCTAGTAAGTATAAAAAGTATAACGTAAAACAATCGATCATTTCAGTCACTCATAAAGCACATACCCGTCATCCTTCACGTCTATATGTCCACGCATAGCGTAGTAACTTGTTTATTGGTTCGTATTTGTCAATCCAATCGGTCGGTGTGTGTCAATAAAAAATATTTTCGTAATCCCGTGCCGATGCCGATGTTGTCCTATAAAGAATATAAAAAGAAAATGTTTAAGGAAGTCGACGATAAATATACGAAATTGGTTGTCAAGTTGTGAAAATAGTGTGGAACAAAAATCTGTTTTAAGCTGAAATGGTTTTGTGTGTCAAAAGTCAAAAAAGCCAAAGCATTTATTCTGAATAAACCATTAACAGATACTTTTGAATTGTCAAAGTCAGTCCGTCAAAAACATGAAGCTATTTGCACGTTCCACAACGTAGATCTCTATGGAGAAGAACGTGCAAGAAACTCCACGGACACTCTTTTAAAAAAAATATGTTTACAAAAATCCTGGTAACATTAACCTTGTTGCTTCTTTATATTAGAACAATGTAAAGAAAGAAAAAAACATTTACAGTATCTAATATTAAAATGAGCCAGTGGCAACTAAGGAATGACCAGTCTACACTGACGGCGCCCGTTCGCGTGCATCAGCACCATTCAGCTCAACCATTTTGAAAGGAATTGAATGATCCGATACATGTGTGAATCGAAACATCGCTAATGTACTCAAAATATAGTTAGTTCAGCGAAAGAATACTCAATATTCAGTGTAGAAGAGAGAGGAAATAAAAGGCCTGGAGGAAAGCATGAAATCCCAAACGCTCAACTAAAGTAATAGTCAACATTTAGGTGCAAAAGGAATCCTCAAAATTACGCTCTGACGAAAAACATGGTACATCCACAGGAAATCCCCCCACTTCATCTAGACAAAATAAATAGTAAATATCTCACACGAGTCAAATAACCCACTTTAAATAAACCCTGAACAAACAAAAACTTTCCCAAAATAAAATTAGCATCGCCTCGCACAACTTATTACGCATCAAATTGAACAATTCAGCGTTACTCAAACTTCTTCCAATTTAGAACCCCGCGGGGTGACACAGCGGATACATAGAATTTTCCACTCAGTATACATGTCAAATGTCTTTGTGATTCTCAAAGTTTACCCCAGCGCAGTGACGGGGCGCAGAAATGATAAATGACAGCGGCTAATGAGAGCCCATCAGAAGTTACTGAATTATTTCAATGATGAAGCTGAATGTAGGGCATGCTTGTGTTCTGACTTTGAGTTGTGTTGTTATTTTCTTATTGTTGAAGGGTTGAGTGTATGGTCGATATTTTTATCTAGTGACATGTATTGTCACATGTGTATTATCTTCTGAACTCTTATTAATTGGGCTGATTAATTTCATGGCATCTACAACTAAGGTGGAGATATAAAAAAATCACAACCAAGAAGCAGCCGAAATTCAATTATGTATGTGTAGCCATACGTAATAATTAAGATTTTTTGGATGCTCATAATTTTGACACCTTTACAAATATGCCAAAAACAACTAACACTATTAAAACTAACTATAGTTGAATAACTTATTTTTCTTGGAGAAATATTTTTTAACAGTCTTCATTAAAGGCTGGGGTTCTATAAACGTGTGGGTGATTTTTTAAATTATTTCGATTCAGGAATACATTTCATTTCCTATTTGCCTTAACATTTGATACCGAGCCAAAATTATTCAAATTACTTTACGTCTAGGACGTCCATTTTCAACGGGGCTCGGCATTATCCTTTTTCTTTCAAACGAGAATAAAAATAGGCTTACGCTAAGATCACTTAGTGACATAAAGAAGGAACTGAATGCGGCTTTAATGTTCCGAGACATATATAAGTGTCTATTACCTACTTGTTAGGGTTCCGTGTCCGAAGGATAACTAATGGAACAAAGCAAACGGAGGCTTTAATTGCCACTGTTTGACCGTCTATTTGTCAGTGGGATGTATCTCATGAACCGTAATAGGTAGGCAGTTGTCACAGAGTGTGTATTTCTTTTTCGCAACAAATCATCAAAATAAAGAAATGTGATTTTATAGGTTTATGGTACGAAACCTTTTGCGTCCAAATCAACTTGCGATAGGCCAGTTTTTTTTTCATTTTATTTGTTAAAGTTTCACTAGATATTGCCTAGCAAATATTTTGTGGACTTTACAGCTCTAAACTGTCCCTTTAGACTGCCTTTTAGAATATTAGGACTTCTCTTCCTATGACGTCAAAGGTCAAAGGTCAATCTGTCAAAGCCTAGATGTTCGATAACAAGTTGGTGGTAGGTTAGTGATCACACACCACCTTTAGTAAATAACTTTGTGCAAGCCAAACAACCATTACCACAGGAAAATATTTTATGTCTATGTTTTTGTCATCACGGAAACTCGATAACTATAGAAACTAAAAACATAATCTTGAAAATTACCACACCATCTTTTCCACAAAAAACAAAACACAATCTAATAATCTGAACACAAATTCCATCCATTATTTAAATCCAGTAATAATTCGACAAAACCAATGTAACGCCATAATGGAATCACTCACGATTCATTCGAGAGACTCCGTCCCAAATAATTATGCTCCAAAGTACTACGTCACAAGTTGTCTCAACTTTGGGGCCCGAACCGAGAAGTTTTTTATTTGAAAATCGCCAATCCGAAAGAAATTAACATTTTTTCTGACAGCCAACAAGGATTGCGTTCTTTTATTTCCGCGCTCTTTTGTTTACTGAAAATGAGGTTTTGGTTTTAGTTTTAATAATAGAATGTTTTTTAAAGTTTTTTTTTTTTGTAAGAATCAGGAAGGTTTTCGCGTTTTACAATTCAGGGGAATGCTTTGAACAGAAATCCTTTTTCTTGAACCTTTTTTGCGGAAACGGTTTTTGGTAGATTAAATCGGTTTGTTGGTAGACTTGACCTTCGCAATGTATAGGGGTGAAGATGTAAAATACGATCGATTGTCAGTTTATAGAGTTTCGGAGTTTTCTTAAAAACCTGAAATTTAGGTTTTGGTACTGAAATAGGTTTTGTATATATATCTGTGTTACAAATCATAGTCAATCCATACTGTTATCATTTATCTTGAAAACCGTAAAAGTAATTCTTTATGCACAGAAATAAAACTCTTATGTTATACCTACACAAAGCATACATCGCTTCACAAAGTGAAACAAAAATAAATAAACACAATAAAAACAAATAAAAAAACATGAATTCAAATTAACCACTGTTGTTATTGCATAAATCCTATTTATACTTTTCGTATAAAAAGTTTGAGAATTTATGTTCTATTTTTTGTGTCGGCAACACTCAAGAGTAATTTGTTATACAATTACAAAGTTTTATAGTGGGACTAACAAGTTTGTTTGGTGAAATTTGATTATTAAGCGGTTGTTACTTTAATATTTTTATTTCAACGCTTTACAATTAAATGAAACTTTAATTTAAATCTGAAATTTCATATCTGTGAGCATGTACATTCATTCTCAGAATTGTCAAAGAATATCTTACTGTGTTATTCGAAATTGTGTCAACGGTTTCATGACACTGTACAATAATAATAAAAAAAATGTAAAAATGTCTACTCAAAACATATATTTTGATAATCTTTGACATGTCAAAAGTAGATAATCGCCATCACTGATCCATTCATCATAACCACATATTTTTTCATTAAATCACGTACAAACCGATATGTAGTTATTTATTATTATGTTATTATAATAAAACATATTTTTTGATAATTAATCTTTGATACTAAAAATAATCACCAACACATATCAACTGTTCATAAACGCCATTATAATAAATGTAAGTCTCCGTCCTATTAAAAAATAAAACAAAATGGATGCAAAAAAAATGTATACGAGTATTTCAAAACTGTAAAAATGGTTCCAACTCCCAACGTCCTTCTAGGATTCCAGGCAAACGGGAGCGTCGACTTCCGATCCCACCGACGTACTTCCGCAGCGCCCCCTAGCGGGAGAGCCTTTGTTGACTGAAAATTGTAAAATGCATGTAAATAATAAATCCTTTCGGAAAAATGAATAAAATTGTTTTTCCATGCTTTTCTCCGCACCATTTTTGCTCGTAGATGTGAGATATGATTGCATTTGGTTTGTTTTCCTTTTTCGAATTGGATTTCTGTATTTTGTTGTTGATATAATATGGAATGTATTTATTTTTGTATTCCATTGTATTGTGAAGGATTTAATGCCTCTCACTAGTAAAATTCTTTATGAAAAACTTTTAAAGCAATTAACTACTTTACATACCTTTAAGGTTGTTTGTTTAATCTATATATGTATATAAAAAAATATCTCTATTTCCCTTGATCACGGCATCACGCGTGAACAGCTGGACCAATTTCGCTGATTCCTTTTTTGTTATGTTAGTTATTGTCAGGAGAAGGTTCTTAGGAAAGAAAATTTTGAAAAAATATAAACATCCGAGCGAAGCCGGGGCAGGTCACTTGAACTAGAAGAATAAATATGGCCGTTTAACTCATTTTCTATACAAAAGCTGGTTAGCCGCCATTTTATTCCTCAAATGGTGCCAAAAAGCATAAAAAAATTATTGCGTGATTAGATATTGATTATAGAACAAATATTATTGCATCAAATATATACTAAGTTCTATTATTGCAAGACATTTGCTGGCTGATAAAACATTTAAATACGTGAGGTATTTAAATGTTTTATCAGCCACCAAATGATTGTGTAATTAGATATTTATTATATAACAAACTAGCAGTCCCGACAGACGTTGTCCTGTCCGAACGTTTGCTTTGTGTATGACGAAAAATTATAGATATCGATTGCAGCACCACCTACCGGATCCAATTGTGAATCTAAACCATTCTCGAATCCCCTTGAATACACACAAAAAATCATTCAAATCGGTTCAGCCGTTTAGGATGAGTTCACTGTCAACACACGTACAGAAGAATTAAATATATATAGATATTATTGCATCAAATATATGCTAGGTTCTATTATTGCAAGACATTTGCTGGCTTATAAAACATTTAAATACCTCACTTTACCTTTATGTTCCAATTCCTTACCCTTTTATTATTTCAATACCGACATCAAAAACCTCAACACTTTTCCGTAACAACCGACCCACCAACAAGGCAAACCATATATTCTTAAAATTGCAAAAAAGGAAAAAGAAAAGCCCTTCTTTTGCAGGTAACCAGAAGCCTTCCAAGAACGTATGGTCATAACGTCCAATAAACTTTATCGCGGTTTCGAATGGGCCGACAATGAAAGCCGTGGCCGAGCCGGTGCCGGACCGTGGCCATAAAAACTAGCTGTAACCCTCGTTCGTCCGGTTTACTTCACAAACGTGGCTAAATAATGGAAGGTTGTTGCGGCAAGGGGTGGCACGTGAAATGATGTGAAGGATAGAATGGAAGGATTTCTTTTTTAGTACAAGATATTATCTGTATATTCTTTCCGAAATGTTAAAATTCAATTTTGTATCTTAATTTTATTTATTGTACACCTACCACAGTATAGTCTTAATAACCCAAAGGTTGACTGGTAGAGAATGCCTTGATGCATTAAGTCCGCCCATGTACCACTATTGTACATAAAGTTTAAATAAATAAATAAATAAGATCGACCTTAAATCATTGCCTATGTTTTCCAAATGATGTGTGGTAGACTGTCCATGCTTGCTTGTACATAACCCAGCACATCAAGCTACCCGAAACTGTTAAATTTTTCAAATCAACCTTGAACCTAATGCTTTAGCGATAAAGTTGAAAATCTATTAAGAAATTTGACAGATTGTTGTAACTTCACGTGCATGTCAATGGCGTCTGTACTTCGCTTAGTTCATCTATCCTGATTATTTTTTATCTAGTGGCTCTAGGAATGTTAACAAGTCCAAACTCATTGACCTTTGCTACAGAAATGTCACTTGGCCAATCCCATATCAATAGTGTATTTTAGTAGATAGAAAAAATATGATTCCATTTAGTCCGTCCGTAAGATTAAATAAAATAATTGGACACGTATTGTTTACCATTTCAAATCGATAAAAAATAATAAAGAGAGAGCATCAAAGTTCAAGAGCGGGGGCTGGTGACGTCATTTCGCTGGTAAAAATTGTACCACCGTAGTGACGTCACGCATGTTTTTAACGCACTGTATCGTCTTCATTTTGTTGTTTACGTGAAAAAAGAAAATATACGTGTCCAATATTTTTTGGAAATCTATCTGACGGACCAATTAGATTTTTTCAGTGAAATATGTACCCTATTTGTCTAGCGCCCATATAATCATATCATATTAATTTCGATTCAAATAGTCAAAAGTCAGAATTTGAGAACCAGTTCTCACACTCATAATTTGTTCCTAAATGGTGTGTGCTAATGTAGAAACACAACATGCAAAAGAAAACAAATGCCACCACTTTAACTCTGTTGGCAATTGTAGCCTTTGAATCGTGTTCAAGCCTCACTTTATTTCCTACAACCCTACAATCATAACGCTTTCTAGAATAACAATAGACCATAGAGAATAGACCCTCAGTGGACGGCTGTATGACATTGTCGAGTATTTTATGTGTTGACTGTAACCTGGTTACGACTCTGTGACATTTCCTTATGGGTAAACTGAGATGGCTTGCTTCCTTTATCCTTTGAAATACATTCATGACGTGACGTTATCATCCGTTTGATCCAGATAACTATTCTCATGCATTTGTTAAGATACTTGTTAAGTTATTGGAGTCGTGGAAGAACAAACAAGCGTTCAATTAACTGTGTGGAAGAATATATTATAACTTAAAAAAATAATCCAAATCAGTCCAGTCATCTTCGAGTAATCGGGGAACATACATAAAAAATACAAAAAAAAAGATTCCGACGACTTGAGAACCTCCTCCTTTTTTTGAAGTCGGTTATAAAGGGTTGAGATTATTGAAATGAAGCCAAAGTGATGTACATAACAAGAAGACACGTTGTGCCGACTACAAAAATACGGGTAAGGGTTGTAGGATGATGAACAGAGATCGGAATAGGTAGAGTATATTTACCTAATGTTCGTGGAAGTAAGTAACAAAAAATAAAACCAAACTTAAATAAAACCGTTAATTGACAATAAATTCTAATCCCGAGAATGGGCCAACATTCTCCAAAGTTTGAAATAGGGTATCTAATCTTGTAAGTCGTTTCTTTCTTAGAATTATAATGAAAAATCTTGTGATCTTGAAGACTTATTCTGGATAAAGTTCACTCAGATTATGCGATGCGCGTACAAAGAAAATTAACATAGTAATAGTTTCAAAGACGTGGCGACGGGTTGAGGTCTTAGATTTAGGTTTTATGAAGATCTAGATAATATGGATGACAACGTGGGGCTGATTAGAAATTAATTTAAGAAACTTTGAAGTTAAAAACAAGTAAAATGGTTATTGAAAAGGACTGCCTCAAGGTAAATTGGCAGTACTTGACTATGTGACAACGTTTATTTTTTTTAATGGGAAATCATCAAATCACTGCTTCCACTTTTTTTATTTTTATGTTTAATATGGGTTTACTCTTGACTCTAGTCTAGGTCACTTTGGGTGGAGCGGACCGTCAGACTCTTACTTTGCGTTCCAGGGCCGCGGGGACTCTTTTGAACAATTCCGCAACCCTGTCAAGAACGTGACAATTTCGCGACTACAATTTCAATGAAAATAAGTTATTGCATGGTCGCATAACACCTGTTTTCGCGAGTCTTCATTTGTTAGCAGGCGCAAGCACGACTGCTGAGCGTGGTGGGGTACTGTGTTCTTTTGAATCGGGTAAAATGTTGTCCAAACAGTAGCAGCCTATTTTTTTTTTTTTTTTTTTTTAGGATGGGAAATCATCAAATGACTTCTTCCGCTCTGGGTGGAGCGGAAGGGCGTGTCAGACTCTTACTGACTAAAACCCATCCGTGTTCCTTCTAAAGCCCTATGCGTTCCAGGGCCGCGGTGACTCTTTCGAACAAATTCCGCAACAAACAGTAGCAGCCTGGACTCTGATTTTGAATAACAATCATCATCTGCCTAGCCTTTTCCCAACTATATTGGGATCGGCTTCCAGTCAAACCAGATTCAGCTGAATACCAGTATTTTACGTGGAGCGGCTGCCTACCAGACCTCCACAACCCATTAACTGGGTAACACGGTAGTTCTAGGCAAGACTGGTGTCAGATTTTCTGGCTTCTAACAATCCTTAACGACTGCCAAAGATCTACAAATGACAGCCGAAACCAACGGCTTAACGTGATTTCCGAGGCACGGAGGAAACTCTGTACATCAAGATGGTCACCCATCCACAGACCAACCTTGGCAAGCGTTGCTTATCCTTGAAGATCGGCCAGTGCGGATTTTGAATAACAATATAATCATTAAATGGGCTTTTTAACCTACTCGGGGAAATACTCGTAGAATTCCACCAATTCGCACTAAACGTTTCCAAACGTCTTTTATAATGCGCACAGCAAAGGAGTGGAACTCTCTGCCTGCGTCTGTGTTTTCGAACGCATACGACCCTAATCTCTTCAAAATTAGAGTGAACAGGCTTCTTTTGGGTAAGCTCGCTCCATCGTCGACTTTGTCTCTGTCATCTATGACCTAGACTAGAGTCAAGAGCAAACCCATATTAAATTAAAAAAAAAAAACCCATTTAATTTAGTCTTGGCAATGTTATTAAAACAAATATAGCGATAGCGCTATGTTTGTTTTAATAACATTTCCAAGACTGAATCCTGAAGGTCTAAAAGCATTGATTACAAGAGTTTTGGCCTGGAAAATGCTTAGGTACTACTTGAGACGCGTCTGAAATATAAAATCTATAATCACACTAATATTATAAAGGCGGACAGTTTGTGAGTGTGTGTGTATGTTTGTTACTTCTTCACGCGTAAACGGCTGGACCGATTTCGATGAAATTTGGTATAGAGATTGTTTGAGTCCCGGGAAAGGACATAGAAAGAAAAATAAAAGAAAGAAAAAAAAAATTATTTGGGACTCGCACAAGACAAACAAACCAGTAAAATAAAATTAATAACTAAGCAATGTAATCAAATAATTATCTGTGCGAGGCCAAAATGGTCCCTATCTCAGCTTATACATAGGATAGTGTTTATCCCGGGAATATGTTCCCTTGGGATAATTTTCGACATTCACGCGGGCGGAGCTGCGGGCGACAGCTAGTAGTGTTATAATACTTTAATAATAACAGTAGGTACTAAAGTAGACGTCTACCTTGATCGCAGGTCTGTCTGGTGCGATCGCGACTCGATCCATCCCAATTTGGAGATCAAATACTATCTCCAGTTTTCGTTGTTAAGTTATAGGGTGTGACATTTCTGAGGTTTTATTTTTCGTTTTTTATTGATGTTTTCTTGGACTGTTTCTAGAATTAATTAAGCTAAGTTTTAATTTTACCAGCGTTCCGCCTTTTTTATTTAACGATGGGAAATCATCAAATGATTCCTTCCGCTCTAGGCGGAGCGAAAGAGAGTGTCAGACTCTTACTGACTAAACCCATCCGTGTTCCTCCAAATGTTTGCGTTCCAGGGTCGTGATGACTTTTTCGAAAAAAATCCGGAACCCTGACAGGCTCTGGTCCTAGCGTGCGTGAAAACAAGGTGCCGTCGTTGACCCGAGCCTGGGGGGCTACTCTCGAAGCCCGAAGTCCGTAGTTTCGGGCTTAGTTGCGGGCGTATTCTACTCCGTATCACCTACGGACTTACGATTAGTTTCGAACCCGAACTAAGAATGAATGACAACACGATTTGACAGTAACTGTCAAATCGTGTTGTCATTCATGCTTAGTGGGTAGTTAGGTGATACGGACTAGAATACGCCCGCAACTAAGCCCGAAATTACGGACTTCGGGCTTTGAGAGTAGCCCCCCTGATTGTGATCGGACGGCGAGCCACGGCGGCTGGGGCGTGAGGTTTGCCTCTCTCTAGCGATCCACCCTATTTTCGCAAGGGTGCAAATTATCTACTTACACAGCCTGTCGCATCGTCGTCGAAAATTGTATCAAAATCTGCGTGTTTTAAAATAAGTAATTGGAGGAACAGCTAAGGGTAGATAGTGACTTTGTTACTACGGTTACTTCTGTTTCTCATAAGTATTTTTCCAATGCGTTGTCAACTTAAAAGGTGAAGAGTCATAGGTGCTTGCAATTTTATCGATTGCACCTTAACATGACATTCATCTTTCGAACCAGAGCGTTCTTTGAAAGTTTTTTTTTTTTTATGGATGGGAAATCATCAAATGACTTCTTCCGCTCTGGGCGGAGCGGAAGGGCGTGTCAGACTCTTACTGACTAAAACCCATCCGTGTTCCTTCTAAAGCCCTTTGCGTTCCAGGGCCGCGGTGACTCTTTCGAACAAATTCCGCAACCCTGGCAGGCTCCGGCCCTAACGGGCCCCGTCTTTTATGCTGACATCTCTTTGAGGCGCGCGTGAAACACAACGCGCCATCGACCCGGGCCTGGTGGTGATCGGACGGCGAGCCACCCAATGCTCGCCGTCCGCAGGCCCGCGCCTACGGTGGCCGGGGATCGCCCTGCGACTCCCGACGCCCGGGGCGTCTTCTCCTGTAGCGGCGGTTGGGGCGAAGGCCTTGCCTTTCCCTCGCGCGGCCCGCCTCCTCCTTCGCTAGCATTACTGCTTCGCAGAAGGAGGTGACCGCTTCCCAAGCCTCCTCGCTCCGGACCATGGATTCAACCAGGGCCGGACGCGAGAGGTTGCCGCCGCCGATCGCCTCGACGAGGACACGGCGGTGCTCAGCCCAAGCAGGGCAGATCTCCACCGTATGCTCCACCGTGTCCTCCGGGCGATCCTCACAGTGCTGACACCCGGGCGTGTCCTCCCGCTTAATCCGAAACAGGTACCTCCCGAAACAGCCGTGTCCGGTGAGCACCTGCGTCAGGCGGAAGGTGAGGACGCCGTAGCGCCTCTCCAGCCACTCCTCAAAGAGGGGTCTTATCGCCGCAATTGTGGAGTGCCCAGTTCTTTGAAAGTTACCATGTCATTTTAATTGAAGTGCATGATAAGTGAAATTTTAATTTAGAGTGTAAACTATGTTTTACACGTGTCGATAAGTAGGTACCTAATTATTGACACCACCACCTACTTATTGACTTACCAGAGTAGATTGTCATACTTATTTTCAAATATTATTACAATAACCAATTTGTAGATAACGAAATTAAGAAATAATTATAATTTAAAATCACTCACATAATTACTCGTTTTGTAGTGGCTCCACTCCTTTAGCATAATTATCTCACAGAAACTATGCATTTTTGAAAAAAGTTCAAAAAAAATACAGACAAATAGTCTAGCTTTCTATTTATTTATTTACACTTTACGCACACAAATGTACAGAAGCGGACTTAATGCCATAGGCATTTTCTACCAGTCAACCAGTCAGTCAGTCTATCAGTCAGATAGTTTATTGTGTTTGGTACAGTATTTCCAATTAAATGTATATCAGTAAAAAAAAAAAACACAAACATAAAAAACTACCAATAACAAAATATTGTAATAAGAAAAAAATATTATGGAGACTTTTGTCCAGCAGTGGGCAACATGAACGTGGCTATCAAAAACAAGTATTTTCCAAATCAGTTTCCAATTTTCTCAAAAAATAAAAACAACATATAAAACGTGTTACAGAATAAACGCAATACCTGAAAAGGGGCCAGTACTTACTCTTACAACCAAATTGAAACCCAACTTCATTTTTAAAAGTCGGAATAAAAAAAACAAAATGTTAGTCAAGATTGCATTATCAATTAACAGAACGCTCCTCAATATTCTAACAAAAAAACACTATCCAACAATCGATACCTCCTGAAATCCATAACCCCAATTCACTAGTCGATATAAAAATTACGAGCCACCCTGTATGCGAAGCACCTGCGCTCGGATCACGTTCTTATTAATTCCACAGAATAGAAATTGGATTCCCTTATTGGAGCAACGATTATTCCAATGGTTTTCATTTCGATTCGCGCGTCGTCGAATAATTTATTCCAAGTATAATTGAAGAGGGATCTACTGCGTTTTCGTCAATAACTTTGATTATAATCCTTTAGGAATTAGCTATTTTGATGGGTTGTAAAATAGTCTGTGGAATCTATTACAGTTACTGGAGATTTACTTTTATTTTTTCTTCAAGTTGTTCTGATGGATATTCAGAAGAGTATTATGGATACTCGTGACATCCTTTTATCATCGAGTCGCGTTAATTCTGTCGAATGCAAAAATATGTTCTATTGATAGTCTAGTTCTACTGATAAAACCTCATAATTATAAAAAACGTATTGTTACGCGCCAGAATTAATGTCGGGTACATTAAGTTACTACTATAGTAGGCGCCAGATAATCGTGGAATAACGGTCATTGACCCACCTACAATTATTATCATTTTTAATTTGAAAAACGGAATTAATGACACAAAGCTGTCCCGAATCATCATCTCTCGTGATCCTTAACATTGTCTAATAATGAAAAACGATTCATATTTAATTGTTCAGGTACCTATGAACAGTTATTAGGGAAAGGTCAATATACTTTATTCCACATTTATCTGGCGCCTACTATAGCGCCATCTAGTATCGAGTAGCAGAACTAGTAGAGTCAACCTTCTAGACATTTCTTTGCCAGAAAATTCTACACTTCTCGATATCTGGCAGCGGTAGTTACGAGTACTTTCCAGATGTTTCGAGAATAGAAGTTTCTAGAATTAACTAACCTATATAAGGAGCACGTAGTCCGCGACCGAGTCAGTATTGGATTTGCGATAGAAGCGAATACTTCGGAAGCGATCTTCAAGTGCGAATAAAGTGATCAGTAGTGAACTTGTGTTTTATAATTAGAAGTTTAAAGTTGTACTTAGTGTTGTTAAATTAAAGTATCATTTTGGTTATTTAATCGGCTGTTTTATTGTCACGAACCCCAAGCTCGTAACAGTATTATGTTTTATTATTCCACAATCTCATCTGATACAAAGCGATGATTTGGTCGACGAACGATCACGATTGTCTAGAAGTAATCTATTCTTTCTTAACATAAAGATCCCCAGACTCCCCTTGAAAACTCCTTTAAAGATAAAAGCAATTAGCAAAGATCGAAACAAATATTAAAAAACTGACCCTTTGTTTGTTAAAAGCGAACAGTTTTCTTTCATCTCTTTGAGAGCAACACTTTTTAAGTTTCATAAAAGCTACCCACAGGACCCACGTGTCATTCTGTTTGTAATTATGTAAAAATATATACAGAAGGTTCACAATGCACAAAATCCCTTTTGTAGGTAGGTAGAAGACGGGGCCAGAGTCTGCCAGGGTTGCGGAATTTGTTCGAAAGAGTCACCGCGGCCCTGGAACGCAAAGGGCTTTAGAAGGAACACGGATGGGTTTTAGTCAGTAAGAGTCTGACACGCCCTTCCGCTCCACCCAGAGCGGAAGAAGTCATTTGATGATTTCCCATCCTTAAAAAAAAGGTTAACCTAGAGGGCTACATAAATTCTTTGTAAGTCAAGAAAATAACAGTTCAGCCTGTTTTCGAGTTGATGAAGGGATGGGCTGATCGATTCGAAAATTGGTTCTGTTACTTCAATTGTATTACAAGAATATTGAACTTGATCTGAAGACTTTTACCGGAAGATGCAGCGTAGCCGCGTTGGAAGGCCGACGAACCTATGAGACTGCGAGATTTACTGAAAATTTCAAGGCAGGTCGATGTGGCGACTTTTTGGGAAGCTATAATCATAATAATTCTTTATTATCGGGCAACAAAGGCACATGGATAAAATACACAAAATTAAACATACAAAAATTAATAAACTAATACATATTAATCTTGCTTAAAATATAACTTAAACTAAGACACACATCGTGACGGCGTCGAGTTACGCTGCGCGGTGTCCAGAACTCTTCCTTTAGGAACGTGTCGAGATGTTGTGTCGGAACCCGCAACACAAACGACTTAAAGTTTGTGTTGTGACGCTGCTCCAACTTCTCGACCCTCAAGGTCCAGTTGGTCTTCACCTTCATGTACTCCACAATCTCCTCAACCACCACTGGTCGTCTTTTGGCTAAAATAATGATGACAAGTTTTAAAAGTCAATCGTTTTCCTCTGCTTACGAACGCTCCCCATCAAACTGTTTTTGGGAGTCATTGGTGGAACTTCTATTTTTTACTATCCTGGGGTTCCCATATTCGCGTTGGAATCTCGATGAAAGTATTTTAAAGGGATCTCTGATGGAATATCCCTTCAAAAGGTATAAGGTATACCTGGGGGATAATAGTTATTTTTATTGCTTTGTAGTACTGACACCTGTGTTCAACGAAAGGTAAGAGGTATATTGTCATACAATGAATGATGGGGTACCTTTCAGTTTATATAAGTCCTCGAACGTTATTTGGCCTGAAGACTTATATAAACTAGTTAGAAAGTAATATCTGTACAATCACACTGCCAATATAAAAACTTTGAACAAGCAAAATAAAATAACTACCGCTATTGTGCTATGTGTAGGTACAGCTACAACTGTCAATAGGAGAAGACGCCCCGGGCGTCGGGAGTCGCAGGGCGATCCCCGGCCACCGTAGGCGCGGGCCTGCGGACGGCGAGCGTTGGGTGGCTCGCTGTCCGATCACCACCAGGCCCGGGTCGATGGCGCGTTGTGTTTCACGCGCGCCTCAAAGAGATGTCAGCAAAGAGGACGGGGCCCGCTAGGGCCAGAGCCTGCCAGGGTTGCGGAATTTGTTCGAAAGAGTCACCGCGGCCCTGGAAAGCAAAGGGCTTTAGAAGGAACACGGATGGGTTTTAGTCAGTAAGAGTCTGACACGCCCTTCCGCTCCACCCAGAGCGGAACAAGTCATTTGATGATTTCCCATCCTTAAAAAAAAAAAAAAAAAGGTACAGCTACAACTGTGATAGTTGAAACGGTTATGTATCTATATCTATAAAAATGAATCCCTATTTCCCTTGGTCACGGGTCACACGTGAACTGCTTGACCGATTTGGCTAATTCTTTTTTATTTTGTACGCCGTACGTAGGGTAGGTATGGTAGGTAGGGTAGGTATGGTAGGTAGGGTAGGTATGGTAGGTAGGGTAGGTATGGTAGGTAGGGTAGGTATGGTAGGTAGGGTAGGGTAGGTATGGTAGGTAGGGTAGGGTAGGTATGTAGGGTAGGTAGATAAGGTAGGCAGATAGAGTAGGAAGAGTAGGGTAGGTAACGGTTGACAGGAGGTAACGGGAGTGAAGCCACGGGCGCAGCTTGTACATTATAAGTTTTTATAATGATAAATGCTTTTTTGTTGTTTTCTGGCACAGTTATATGTAACTACCCTGCCTGACGTAGCATGTATTTAGGCTCAATCAAATCACACATCTTTATTTATAATAATGATTGAAACTTCAAAGCAAATCACGAAATACTTACAGAACTCTTTGAAATTCAAAAATATCCATTCCACTGGCTAATACACGCTGATTAATCCACGAATGTACTGAGGCGTGATAATACTCAATTTAAAAATACATTTGTTCAAATTAACCACGCTCGAGTGATACGAGTTCAAAGGAGGATAGCATTAATGCATATGAGAAATAATTGTGCAGGCTCCTTTTAGCACCAGACGATATAATTTGAACGGACGGATGGGCAATTTGAACTTTTTACAAGTCCAGCGAAGCCATTCGTCTGAAGTCTGTCTGTCGTTTGATTTCACTCCGTCTAATCTTAACTATTCTGACAATTTAAATATTATTTGTGCTGTTCTTATTCAAAGGTGCCGATGGAATTGGAAAAGGTTTTTACGTAACGAATACTCTCCTCAATATATCTTTCTTATCCCAATTCGTCTAGCTCGTTGAGAAACAATCCAAAAGTGAACACCATGATCGATTTGGATAAATTAAAAAATGATATTATTGGGCTTCTCGTTACTGCTGTACACTTTACAATCTCGGGTTCAGTTGAAAAACAGTGGCTATTTGCAGAGGGCATACAGTGACCTGCGGGTGCAGTATAACAATGCGTTCAGGATGCTGATGGGGCTGCCGCGGTATTGCAGTGCCTCCGGTATGTTTGCCGAGGCCAACGTCGACAGCTTTGCGACAATCGTGCGTAAACGTTGCACGTCGACCCTAACTCGCATGCGAGCTAGTTCCAACAGCATCTTGAGCGTATTGACTGACCGGTGGGATTCTCCGATGCTTGAGCGCTGGATACGACTGCACGCAGTCAAATAGCATACATGCGTTCTGGTGTCGGNCGCGGTACAACACAAGTAAAGGTAACGCTATTTAAGGCATACTGTCAATCCTTTTACACGTGCAGCCTGTGGGTTAGCTATTTGCAGAGGGCATACAGTGACCTGCGGGTGCAGTATAACAATGCGTTCAGGATGCTGATGGGGCTGCCGCGGTATTGCAGTGCCTCCGGTATGTTTGCCGAGGCCAACGTCGACAGCTTTGCGACAATCGTGCGTAAACGTTGCACGTCGACCCTAACTCGCATGCGAGCTAGTTCCAACAGCATCTTGAGCGTATTGACTGACCGGTGGGATTCTCCGATGCTTGAGCGCTGGATACGACTGCACGCAGTCAAATAGCATACATGCGTTCTGGTGTCGGATTATCCTAAAATCTGTGATTTTATTTTTGTGTCATGTGATTTTTTACTAACACTAGCTCTTAAGTATTTTGTATTACTATCAATTTATATGGAGAAATCTGAAAATAAATTATTATTATTATTATTAGTTTTCTAGCATTATACTGAACTGGGTCTACTTGGTGAAGCTGTGAGGCACATTTTCTATCGATTTTTTTTAAGTAACCGAGAAGTTATAAAGAGGTATGTGGAACAGAGAGTAAAGACCCACACAATCCTCCACTGTAGTGGGAGGCTCCTCCGACCAGACGGTTGTTGTGTCTGGTGGGCAACCGCCCGATAGTTGATATTCAGATTATTTACCATATTATATATGTTTGAAAGTCAAAGTCAAAGCATTTATTTCGAATAAACCATTAACAGGTACTTTTGAATTGTCAAAGTCAGTCCGTCAAAAACATGAAGCTATTTGTACATTCTAAAGCGTAGATATCTATGGAGAAGAACGTACAAGGAACTTCACTGACACTCTTTCAAACCATTTCATTTTTACAAAAAATCCTGATTACATAAACCTTGTTGCTTCCATATGTGAGAACAATGTAAAGAATGAAAAACCAAGTTTCAGTTTCGTTTTTCAGGTATTAAAACTTGTTTTGTCTTTTTGTCTATGTTCTGTAATATGTTACGTTCAATTTATGTCATTCCTTTATGTCACTTGTTTATTCACATGTTTAAAGAGCGACTGTCATCCATTCGTCACCAGTATAAACTCTGGAGTAAACCCGTTTATCACACAATAAAAAATGTTAATACTAAACTAAATGTAGCGTAAAGCTTGAACAACCATAAAAAAACACAACAGCATAACTCATTATTAACAATATCAAAACCCCTTAATAATAATTCCAGTTCGATCCAGCCCGTCCCTAGCTGTCCTCTCCCCAGCGACGCCCTAAGCCGAGGCCCGTACCCCACAGGGGGTGCCCTTAGCGTGTAGTCGCTTAGTTGTAATTTTTTTATAAGCCCTGGCTGGAGGCTTTAATATTATATTAAGGCCACCACAGGCAAGCCCGGTTAAGCAGTCGACAACCTTATAGGTTGAACTGCGAGAAGCCACTCAAAAAAAAAAAAAAAAAACAATATCAAAACATATTAAACACACGAGATTATCGTGTTGACCGCTAATATATCTTTAAGTAGACAGAATGGAAGCAAAGAAAACAATTTATATGTTGTGTGAGGTGAATAAAACATCAGTTACCGAGAAATATTACAGATATAGCCAGATTAATGGTGCTAAGAGACGGTGGCCATATAGGACTGGGAGCGTGGAGCAAATATAATTCGTTAATGTACCACTAATGAGATAATAGGGCTTATATGTCTTTTGTGTATGCATGAATAGCAACGCAACTTAAGGCGATGTAATGATGACCTTGTTGTTTTCATCTTACAAAATTAAGGCGAAGTTTGAACTGGTGCTAGACGATACTCGAATAGCTTCAAGCTACATTAATGTGTGAGCTACTCGTATATGAAGTCGTTTTTGGAAGAGAGGTTTTGAATTGCAAAGTGTAACGAAATTTTTGTAGGTGGCCAACTATAAAATCCCACAAGTAATTGTGAAAAATAAAACGAGGTCTATATAATCAGTAACACAAGTCAAAGTCAAAGTCAAAGTCAACGTCAAAGTCAAAGTCTTTTTTTAATATGATTGATTGGCTTACGTTTGACCTCTCAACAATCTCACCTGACGGAAACCGATAATAATGGTAGACGATGCTGCACGCTTGCCTAGAACCTATTCACTTTTTACTTAAAGAACGCCAGTTTTTGCAAAAAAATGGAAGTCAACGTACTGTCATCCAGACTCCCGCTCTAGAACTTATGCAGTCGTGACACGTGGTGTGTATCAACCGATTTATAACATGGCGACCGATACGAGTTATTATGAAGGATTATTTTTTATCCGCCATGACGCACGACGCTTTACGGCGGGGGTGATGTCGGTACAGCAATAAATAGAAGAGACAAAAGATAGACTGACATGAAGAAGTGGTGTTTGCAGATCATGTTTTTGGAGAAGAACGAAGTATGTTTCAGTTTTGCGAAAACGTTACGACATTTAAAACAGTTAGCGGTTGTCAGTTCTAGCTGAGCAGAATATGGTGTTTGTTTGTTTCAGGTTCACAGAGTTTGCTGCTTACCATTTGCCCAGGACAAATCTTTGTGTGATGAGCATGATCATTTGTTCTGTGTCTGGGTGTAATTTGTCTATAATATGTATGTATTTAGAAATATATAAGTATGTTTATCAGTTGTCTGGTTGCCATAGCACAGGCTCTGCCTAGTTTGGGATCGGATGAGCGTGTGTGAGTTGACCCAGGATATTATTATTATTATTTGACTCAAATGCACTCGTTAGAGTTACAAATACATACAAATTCAGAAATGAATAGTGCTTTATACACTAAACTACCGGTCAATTTCGCATAAAAACTAGGTGAAGTGAGTATGAATTGAGCTATCATTTCAATCGACGCTAGGGATTGACAGCTCACTTGACGTTCACTTTATCTAGTAACGACGGTGAGATTGTTACAGAATAGCACTACTGAAACACCCACATAAAAGGGGCGAGTTTATAACCATCAAGTAGGCACAAACCCACTACGGTCCATTACTGAAGAATTTGAGATGGTAAATCTACTGCACTGGGACCTTATGCTCAGCAGGTACGCCTACTACCACTAGCCCAACGATGGCCCAACGCGCCAGTTCTAAAATATTCATAGCCAAAACACCACCACAAAGAAAATGATTATGAAGTATTATTTTTTATCCCCCATGATGGACGGGGTATTACGGCGCAAGGCAATATAGGCCAACAGTCGCTTAGTGATTTTTTACTTTCATGGGGACATTTTGTACGGGGGCCATGTTGTGTGTATGGGGTTTTGACTGTCAGAGCACCGGCCATTTGTTGTAAACGGCTTAAATGTTCCGTTATATTTTGCGCTATTGAAGCAGGATTTTGGTTGGAGCTGCGTTTATGAATAATACATGTATGTAGTTGTTTGTACAATATTTGTTGTAGTATTATGGATAAAGTTGAACGTGGATAGAAGATTGAAAAATTGATTTGATGTCATAGAATGTTGATCGTGTTTTTTAATAATTATGTCACTATGATCATGACTTTGATGATACTCAGCATTGATCTTATCAATATATGTAGTATCTTATAGAAACTTTTTGCTGGGAAATAGATCGTTTCCAATCGCTCACCAGTTCTATCCTCGGTTATTACAACCACTCTCTAGTAATCGTAAGACAACAGCCCATTTAGGTTTTACCAACACAAATTTTCACGAACCCTTATAAAATAAACACCCTTTCACAATTAATCATGAATATAACCTCGTATTAATAAAGAACAAACCCACTCACAAGTTAAAAGCCGACGAAAGTTCGTCTGAACCACACTCAAAATATCTAAACTCAAACCAAAACTCATCAAATCTTGACGTATTTAAGGCTGATATAAAAATTTTCGACAAAAGCG
Source organism: Mamestra configurata (assembly GCA_002192655.3). NCBI lineage: Eukaryota > Metazoa > Arthropoda > Insecta > Lepidoptera > Noctuidae > Mamestra > Mamestra configurata. Next base: position 35,875 of record NDFZ01005068.1, on the reverse strand, counting down.
GAGTCGCCGGTAAAGTTTTACAATTAAGCCGTCGTGGTATCGTACCGTTCGACTTTTGTGAGCGGATTTATTAAAACCTGGCTCACGATATTTTGTTACAGCTTTTGGGATCCTTTGTGTTGGGACTATTTGACTTTTGAAGACCTCTGTTACCATGGATTATACGTTAGTATAGAAGAGGCATTATTATGTATCAATGCTACACGTGTAAGAGGATTTTCTTACTCATGAAGCATTTGTTCATACATATATGTCACCAGAAAATTGCGAACTCCGTAAGATTGTAATAAATCTTGATTAGATTTTAATTTCTCGATAGATTGTGAAATAATTGTTTTGTATACAATAAATCCCACCCAAATTCAATAGTTTCCAATATATCCGTGTGTTATTTAGAAAAAATAGTTTACAATTTCACGCGATATTTTACAGTCTTACGGCGTATGCCATTTTCCGGTGACATATACAAGGTGGAAACGACGATAAATCAAATACTGGCAATACTAGTTCATACGAATATGTTGTCTTTTATCACAGATTTGAAGTCACTACCTGCAACAGACTGCTTAGAATATTTCGTCAGAATAGTAGTCACTGTCCTTGACTAGTTTGAGATTTTTTGACATTTTATGCAATTGGAAAGTTTATTTTTAATTTCGGTGGCAGGATTTATAATAGTTCCAAAATATTCATTTGGACCAGTACTGCCAGTGCTTTCATTTATTGTCGTATCGATGTCTCCACATTGTATAATTATTTTGTCGCTATTTGCGAGGCTAAAAACTGGGCATACATCATCTCATTTAGTTTATGACATAATAAGTCATCGGTACGAAAAGAAGAAGATCTCATACATAAATGAGGGCTAGCACCAACAGCATATTGAAGACCCTAGCCGAAAAACACGATGCACCAACATGACACGCTGTGTACATACATGACATAGAGGATTTTTTTGGGGTGTAGAAATAATTATATTAATTACTAACATAGGATAAGTTTTTTACTAACAAATGTGTCATGGTTACTTGATTAAATAAAATTGAATCGATAGCTGATAAATCCTAGTATTATGGCAGTTTGAAAGAACCTAAAATTAATTTGTAGTTTCAAATAAACTTCTAGTAGTTTTTGAATAAGCCTTTGAGTCGCCTAACTACAGCAACCATGGCCTTATTTTAATTAGTGACCTCATTAAACCTCATTTATAGCAAATTTTGGTTACCCCATAAAAATATCAAAGCCCTTTTATCAAGTTTCGAATATAATCATAATCAGAACCATACACAGCGAGAGGGGTCCCTCAAGGCACCATCTTTGTTCCCCGTCTAACTTCGCGTAAACAATGAGCTCCTAATTAATTTCGTCTTTGAAGGTGTGCGTGAGACTACCAACTTCTAAATATTATATTAATTTCTCGAATTTTACTTTAACACGGGAAATTTAATTTACGAAAACACGTTTATATTATCAGTTGGTAAGAATGTATGTTCGGGTTCTTGTGAGTTGCTTGAACGTATTTTGAAGGGATGCGATAGGAAGGAACGTGTATGTTATCATTGTTTTTATGAATAACGGTGTTTTTCTTATATACTTATAAGCTCTAAATTTGGGATGGAGAGAAAGGGCAGTTTCAAATTAATTGATTTGAAAACACGATTTTTTTTATATCGCTGAGTTCGTCTAAACTAAACAATGGAATTTGAATGCGCTGTTCACCATAATTTTGAAAATATATTCCGGAAGGCATATTTCATTACGTAAATATCATACATTGATTTTTCACACCTCGATGTATCGATATGTCGCCACAATGGGTGCATTTAATTGTATAAAATTACATTTTCCAAAGAGATTATCATTTATGTAGAAGCTTAAAAGGGAAAACAAAACATTAACAATATCAAGCCTTTTAAGAAGTTTCTTGAAAATAAACCTCCAATTTTAGTCGGAAAGTATACAACTTATCTTGAAAAAAAAAGGCATACTTTAGACTTGATCTTAGATTCTTGTTAACGATATCGTAGACCTTAACTTATACAGTTTTAAGAAGAAAATTGCTGTAATTTGAGGGCACGTCATAATTTTAAGTTGATTAAGAAAAAAAACAAGGGTTCAGGACTAATTTTATTGTTAAAGGGCAATGGGTAAACGTTTTATAACAAAAATATGATACTGTGGTAACTGAAAATATATTGTAGGGAGTAGTGAGAAATTGAAACGGTGATCGTTCTAATACAAGATAATATTAATGTGTTTGAAGAAATTGAATAATTTGTAAGTGCTTTATAAACTTAAAAGCTTCTCATAATTCAATTTAGTGAGCTATTTATCAATTTATGCATACACAATACACATAAAAAGGAAAACTATGTACCGATACTAGAGCACAAAGTTAAAAAATTTCGTTAGGTAAGAAAAGATCTAGAAAATTACCCGAAAGCAAAATAATTTGAAACCTTCAAAGATTTTCAATAAAAAACAACAGATCATTTCCTAAAATGAGTCCCATTCGTAGAAATAACAAGTCACAGTCGACATTAAAATATTAATTTACAAAAATAATCTTTTTTTTTTCAATTCCGGATGGTTTCTGCGGATAATACGCAATCAGCGAAACAATTAAAGCCTGGCCGAAAAGGTCGGGACTTTTATTTTTTTCCAACCCTTTTACCTGATCCCTGGCTAATAAATCCGTTGAGGAACATTTGGGTACAAGTGATGGGGTTACGGCGGGCTTGAGTTTCAACGAACGCATTGCTGATTTTTCCTGATCTTGTTTCTTTGAATTTTTCCCTTGATTTAAGTAAAATAATGACCTTGTAGATTAAATTAGTAGGCTTCATTATTATAATCCATTCTTTTTAAACTCCAGTTAATTAATTCCGAAGTTTTTTCTTCTAAACAAAATATATATACATCTTTCTTTTGATTTTTCCTTCATTCTGATGCATTATATGTCCATAGCTAGTCAATAACCGATATTTACTCAACTGTTCTGTCACCGGTCCTATTTTAGATCTTCGTAAAAAAATTGTATCAATGGGCAGTTATTCTTACTTAAGGGTATGAGCATTGGGCACGCCACAATTGCGGCGGTAAGGCCCCTCTTTGAGGAGTGGCTGGAGAGGCGCCACGGCGTCCTCACCTTCCGCCTGACGCAGGTACTTACTGGACACGGCTGTTTCGGGAGGTACCTGTTTCGGATTAAGCGGGAGGATTCGCCCGGGTGTCAGCACTGTGAGGATCGCCCGGAGGACACGGTGGAGCATACGGTGGAGGTCTGCCCTGCTTGGGCTGAGCACCGCCGGGTCCTCGTCGAGGCGATCGGCGGCGGCAACCTCTCGCGTCCGGCCCTGGTTGAATCCATGGTCCGGAGCGAGGAGGCTTGGGAAGCGGTCACCTCCTTCTGCGAAGCAGTAATGCTAGCGAAGGAGGAGGCGGACCGCGCGAGGGAAAGGCAAGGCCTTCGTCCCAACCGCCGCAACAGGAGAAGACGCCCCGGGCGTCGGGAGTCGCAGGGCGATCCCCGGCCACCGTAGGCGCGGGCCTGCGGACGGCGAGCGTTGGGTGGCTCGCTGTCCGATCACCACCAGGCCCGGGTCGATGGCGCGTTGTGTTTCACGCGCGCCTCAAAGAGATGTCAGCAAAGAGGACGGGGCCCGCTAGGGCCAGAGCCTGCCAGGGTTGCGGAATTTGTTCGAAAGAGTCACCGCGGCCCTGGAAAGCAAAGGGCTTTAGAAGGAACACGGATGGGTTTTAGTCAGTAAGAGTCTGACACGCCCTTCCGCTCCACCCAGAGCGGAAGAAGTCATTTGATGATTTCCCATCGAAAAAAAAAAAAAAAAAAGGGTATGAGCATCTTCATTAAAAACTGGTTTTTATCCACGTGGTTTAATGTCCAACTCTCTTTCCAAAAAATACACTTGGGGAGACCTATGTCCAACAATGGACGTCTCTCTGTGGACGTTAACTGAAATGATACTGATGATTACCCCAGAAAAGTAGAATGCTTGTTAACAAAATCTAATAACTCTAACGAATTGAATTTTTAATCGTTCCCTCTCAAAATTTTCGCTATTTTGTCACCATATTTAGATACACGAGGATAATAGTTCACTGCACATAAGATCGAAATTAACTTAGAAGCTTGTTTAATTAACTATACAAATATGAAGATATTGAAATTGTTTGGGAAACTTCACGAAAGCAAATTGTTTGCAATATTGCAATTAAGTTTTAGTTCCAATTTAGATTGTAACCTTATCAAGAAGATCGTGGTCGGTGCTCGTAATTTTGTTATATTTTGATAGGCTAGGCCCAATATTAAAATCTAAGTGGGATCCAGGTAAATAAGTAAGTAATTATAGTTTTTAATTTATTTCCAAACAGCAAAGACAAACATCATGACGAAGTAGACATGTTTTAGAGCCAGAAACTAGGTCCGTGTGGAGCCAAGGCTGGAATCTTGGACTTCACAGTCGGTCACATTGCACAGCTTTTTGTTCCTTGAATCTAACTGTTCGATGGGATGGCACGACTTGGGATACATCAAGCGCTGGACCAACGACTTTTCGTGTTTTCCGAGGCTCAGGGTATTACACCACTGACGTCCAAACTCCGGGCTGCACTGGGAAATTTTCAGTTGGAATAATTACCAATAACCCTTTGCCCAACATAACCTTTTGCCCGACATAACCCTTTGCCCGAACCGAACCCGGGACGAGGCAATTAAATTAGTAACGTGCAAGAAAGACAATATTAGCAAGTTAGGTTTTAAATCTATGTAGAGGGCTAAACTATAGGACCATAATAGAAAATAAATCACTTGCAAGTAAAAAAATTCAAATCGCTAATCAAAATAACTTGCACCACAAAAAAATGGAAGGAAACGCCGACAAAGCGATATAAATGTTTTATTGTACTTTTGTAACTGAATTGCATATCAGGCTTCGTGTTTTATTAATAACGACGAGCCCAGCGCTGGGCGTGGGCTTATACGGGCTGGATTTGTGTGTGTATCGGTATTAATACCTGTGGAATAATTAAATGGGCGGTGGACTTAAAAGTATTGTTTGGGGTTTGTACTGCAAATTGAATTGATGATTTTAGCAGACTTGTCATAATATTTGCCGACAGCATAGGCAGTTGCTGTCTAATAATTTTACTATCCTTGAATTGGTTTGATAATTATTGTTTTGACGACCTTTAGAACAACTGCTTTTTATGCTTTTAAAACTATACATATTATGCAATTCAATCTTATCAAAGATGCAATTGTCATCCTTTTGTAACTTTTATGAGTAATATCTCATTCAATTACCTATTTCGTCTATCGGTACTTCTGTTATTTTCTTGATCGATCGTCACTTTTGAAACAAAAAGTGGGTACTGGTTCTAATGAAAAGTTAGCAACAACTGTATTTTGTTTAAGATTGATATCCCCATTTAACATCGTATCAAAGGTCTTTTAAAAGACTTTATTTATCTGCATAGCCTTTTCCCAACTATGTTTTTTTTTTTAAGGATGTGAAATCATCAAATGACTTCTTCCGCTCTGGGTGGAGCGGAAGGGCGTGTCAGACTCTTACTGACTAAAACCCATCCGTGTTCTTTCTAAAGCTCCCTTTGCGTTCCAGGGCCGCGGTGACTCTTTCGAACAAATTCCGCAACCCTGGCAGATGGTGGAGTAGGCTTCCAGTCTCTAGGGAGCTGCGTTGAAAATTTCTTAAGCGCTCTCGTATCCCCCGGTGCAAGTGTGCGAGGGAACACGATGTGGTTTTAGTCACTAGGAGTTTGATAGACCAAAGACGGAGGACATCTTTGAGGACTTCCTTTCCCCGATACCAAAAAAAATGGCCTTCAGTCAGTACCCGAGTACCAGTATTTTTACATGAAGCGACTAGCTATCTCATCACAACAACCCAATAACTAGATAACACGGTACTCTTTGGCAAGACTGTTATCAGATTCTGGCTGCCGACTAGCCGTAACAACTGTCAACTATCTACAAATGACAACTCAGGAGCCGTGTTTTTCTATGCATGGAGAAGTCAGTCTCCATTATGTTAGGGATGGTCACCCATCCAAGGACTGACCTCGGCAAGGACTGCTTAACGTCGAAGATCGAACCGTGCGGCTGTTATTATTTTGCTACACAAGACTTACGGCGAGGCGTCACCGGTATTTGGTGGACATCCCAACCAACCGCACAAAATGTTTTTGGAACATTCATTGTGCATACAGCTAAGGAGTGGAATTCCCTGTCAGAGTCTGTGATTCCTAATATCTACAACCTGGGAATCTTTAAGTCAAGAGTGAATAGGTTACTTCTAGGCAAGCGTGCTCCATCTTCGACCAGTTAATCGCTTACCATCAGGTGAGATAGTGTTCAAACGCGTGCTTATAAACAGTAAAAAAAAGCAACGAGGTCTTCAGAAGAATCTCAGCTCCCTTAACAGCAGCTTCTACTAAACACGTCTCGAAAAATCTCAGAGATCTTTACGTCGTCGTAATGTTTGAGATTTCCCGAGGCTTTATCATGCAACCCTGCCTTAAGTGTAAGACGGCGTACATATAAATTTTGTTTATCACTAATAGGCGAGACTGGGACGTCCACAGAATATAAATATGGCCACTCTATTGTCGCTAAAGCTGGTAAGAAGTATGGCTGCCCGTGGCTTTGTGAATTTGGATGTGGACCTTGAGTACTTTATTTTTAGTGATGGATGTATTTTCTTGTTTGCTTTATTTTTGTTAGGGATTAGTCTGATGTCTGATTATAACTTGCACAACACTTCTAAGGGTAAGTAGGCAGAACCTAATTCAAATTTACGTGGCAGACAACGTAGGCATACAAAACGTATTGGGAATACAAATACTTTCATAGAGTATAGGTTCAGTTAATGAGTGGTATTTCCTTTCGGAGTCAGTTTACTGATACCAAGATAGAATACGTTACTTCTAAGCAAGGCTCTCCTCAAATCTCCCCAGGTATTCTTTTCCCGAGCCAAATAAAATCAGTTCTTGCAGTACGCCTTTAGATCGTTTCGTCACCCGGGGTGCCCTGGCGGCGCTGTCCATCCTCAGGCATCCACTTTGTGGAGACGGTCTGACAGCTAGCGGTCACTGTGCATGGTAAATGATAAATGATATTTATTTTGTAAGTAGGTTAAACATAACACTTTTACAGTTCAATCTTTTTTGGTCATTTTTAAACTAAATGAGGCCGATGTTTCCCTGAGAAGAAACACCGAAACAAACTCAAAAGTCAAAGTCTCTTTTAAAGTCCATACAATCGTACTGGTGAAATCATATGAGAACCATGTAGGTTAATGTCAAAAGTGGTCTTTTGAGGAAAGTACCACACAGATTTGAGTGGACCTGTCCAGACAGTGCAAGCATTTGTCAGTTATCGAGTAGCTCAAACTTGGAATTTAAGGAGCTCAACGATTTGACGAACAATACCAAAGTAAGGACATTTGGGTAGGCCACATAAAGAATTCAATCTGCCAGACTAACATGAAATGAACCCCTAATATTGCGATCTACAATTGGCAGTAACTGGCCCGCTAAATTCAGTTTTCGCCTGGCTATCAATATAAAAAACACTTGCATTGAAAACACGGGAACTAGAATATCCCAGCTTTATCTTAAGCTTTTAGCACACGGACGATAAGACAAGGATTCTCAGTAATAGAGCAAATTGTCTAGATCCAAATAGATCGTAAACTCAAGCTGGTGTACGTGAGTCTTTAAACTCAGTACCTAGCTTTTAGTATAAAAGGCTGCCAAAAACCTCCTTTGCCCTTAACACTAAAATAAAACAGACCTTTTTCCTAAAAAACCTGCTTACATTAAAACCTTAACTTGTGCTTAAAAGGTCATTAACTAATTTAAAGGTAGACTTTAAAGTTATAAACTTTTTAGTACCTTTGAAGTTATTTTTTTCATGATGTCTTTTTACGACGTCGTTCGAGAAAATGGCGGCCCTTTATAGGTTTATTTAATTATTTTTTATTTATTTTAGCATTTACCTAATTATGGGGGCTGTTAGCTTCATGGGATATTATTTGCCATAATGTTTTAGTTGGTGTCTTGGGTGGTTTTAAAAGAGTTTTCTCAAGTCGGAAGTGACTCCCAGGTCTATATTTTTCACTACTAGGGTTCCGAACATCGGGAAAACGGAACCCTTATAGGATCACTCGGTTGTCTGTCTGTCTGTCACAGCCGATTTTCGCCGAATCTACTGGACCGATTCAGTTGAAATTTGGTACACATTTGTATTTTTGTGACCCAAAGACGATCGTGTCACAAAAATAATTAAACTTTGTAAAATGGGCCCCGGAAAATTAAAAAAAAAAGTTTTTTCAATTGTGACATATCAAATCAAATGGCTTGTTGTAAGGGTCTCAAAAATACATTTTTCAATAATTTAATATATTTCTTTCCGAAGTTATTCAAGAAAATAAATGAAAATTGACCATTCTTATTTATCAACGAAACTACTGAGCCTAAAATTCTGAAAAAAAAAATACAGATAAAAGGACCTTTAGATTACAGGAAAATTTATAAGAAGTTTATGATTTTAAAATATACCTACATATGTTTTTAATTATTTCTCTACTTAAAGCTTGGCAGTTCACAATAAGCTTATAATTACTGTGAAATAAACTCAAACGTTACAAATTATTTCGACAAATTCCCAAACAAAATGCCAAACATTCTAAAGCCTACTTCCCACTTATTTATGTAAGGTATAATTTCATGGACAATCTCCTCAGAAGATACCCTTGAACTCAATCTCAGGGAACATAAACGATTATCAAAAATCCCTTTCATCTTAATGCGAACACAAGGACCAGAGGTGTACCTAACAAGAGAAAAAGGACCAAAACTTTACAACGAAGGTCTCATTAAAAGTTTTTTGAGAGAATTAAATAACGTCTCCGAAACGAATCCGTTTACTAAGTAAAATTTTAACAAAGTTTTTATGAAAGTTATTTTGAAGTGAGGTTTTAGTTCTTAATCCCTTTAGTGGTATTAACTGGCAGTTTATGTTTATGCTGTAATAGTCGGATCATTATTTTGAGGTGTTGTATATAATGAGTACTTTTTTGTGATCTGGATTTCGTACTTTTCGGATAAAATGCCGTGGAGTAGCCAAGACGGCTTTGATACAGAGTATCTACTACTATAATACTGTTTTATAGATAAAAAAATGTTACGTCTCAAAACTAGAGTTTATAGACAAGAGGCCTTAGAGAAAGTGATATTAGGTATATCAGCGATAAAGATTGACAAAAAATGGAATTAACATCCGCTACCGCTACTGTGGGATAATTCTCGTATTTTTAAGAAACTTTCGCAAGAAACCCGCAGGTGCAAACTGTCAAAAACACTTCTAATGTTCTTACATTTTGACGTGAAGTTTTTTAAATTGTCGCTGATATCATATTGCGACTTGAATTTAAACGCTTTTTAAGTAGGAGAATTGGCCTACTGATCAATTCCAAACATTTCACACACAACTTATCATCTGTCTAGCCTTTTCCCGACTACATTGGGCTCGGCTCCCAGTCAAACTGGATTCAGCTGAATACCAAAATTTTTCGTGGACTTAACCTCCACAACCGATTAACAGGGTAACACGGTACTTCGGTAGCGGCATCAATCCACAAGAAAAACCAAGCAGCGAAATTTGTACGGCAACAAAAAGAACCCCAGCGCCATCTACGACGAACTAACATCGAAATCCTGCATCGCGCAAGCAAAGTTCTCCGTGCGATTAGAACACATACAACAGTCCGAATATCAACTATCTCGAAGTTGCCCACTAAACACAACAACCGTCTGGTTCGGAGGTTCCTCCCATTTTCAGTGGAGGTGTGCGGGACTTTACTCTCTGTACCGCATACCCCTATATTTCTTGGCAAGACTGGTGTCAGATTTTTCTGGCTTCTGACAATCCGTAACGACTGCCATAGATCTACAAATGACAGTCGGGACCAATGGCTTAACATTTCACACACAACTGACATGGTACAAATTTCACTTTTTGTCGAGCCTCTGATCGAAAACGATCACGTCACAGATGACGTTTGTCTTTTGACCGACTTCTAAAAGCAGAAGAGGCTGTCGATTCAATCTTTGGTAAGTTTTTGAAGTGAAATCTTCTTTAGGCGCGTTGAGCACTTATTGGGTGAGCAAAAATCATGGAACCCGTGTCATCGTCACCGAACGCTTTAGCTTTCGCTTAGTTTTCCCTTCTATCGGCAGTCCCCAAAGACTGCCAGCATGTTTTTTTTGGAGACTCTAGATACTCCACTATTACGATGCTAAATCATCAAAATACCTACCCATTTAATATAACCAAGTCTCAAATTGCATTTGAAAGCCGACCGCATTGCAGTTTGACATTACACGTCGAAATGAAATGGTTTCGTAATTAAATGTGGGCATCGGTGGTGTCACGATAATAATTATCGGCGCAGCGCCATCGTGCCGTGTAAACCTCTTGTGACGAGTGTAAATTGACGGGTTGGAATTGTTTTATGCGTTTTTTGGTAAATAAAAAAAAATACGATGTTTTGGTAGAGCACAAAACTATTATTTATTTTATTTAATATGGGTTTGCTCTTGACTCTAGTCTAGGTCGTAGATGATAGTGACAAAGTCGACGATGGAGCGAGCTTACCCAGAAGAAGCCTGTTCACTCTAATTTTGAAGAGATTAGGGTTGCATACGTTCGGAAACACAGACGCAGGCAGAGAGTTCCACTCCTTTGCTGTGCGCATTATAAAAGACGTGTAGAAACGTTTAGTGCGAATTGGTGGAATATCAACAAGGTAAGGATGGTAACTTGCAGTGCGTCTAGATGTCTGATGGTAGAAGGGGACCGGTGGGATGAGATCGTGGAGTTCCTGGACACTGTCCCCGAAGTACAATCTGTAGAAGACCGACAAGCAGGCAACTTTACGGCGATGAGCCAAGCTGTGAAGCTTGGCATCCACCAGTTTTACGTCGCCAATGAGCCTTTTATCTCTGCGTTTGTATTTAGCTGAGCCATCCCAAAGGTGGCTGCAATACTCCATGCAGGATCGGACTTGTGCTTTATAAATGCTACAGTATATATTGTATATGCGGGACTTTACTCGCTGTTCCACATACCTCTATCGAAGTATTCATTCTTGACTTAAATACCTCCGCGTTGTAGATATCAGAGGCACCGAATGTTTTTGACGTATAGTATCGTAACGTAAAATTTTACTAAAACCTCGTTACGGATATAATATTTATTTGAATTGGAGACTTTTTTTTTAAGGATGGGAAATCATCAAATGACTTCTTCCGCTCTGGGTGGAGCGGAAGGGCGTGTCAGACTCTTACTGACTAAAACCCATCCGTGTTCCTTCTAAAGCCCTTTGCGTTCCAGGGCCGCGGTGACTCTTTCGAACAAATTCCGCAACCCTGGCAGGCTTTGGCCCTAGCGGGCCCCGTCTTCTATGCTGACACATCTCTTTGTAGCGCGCGTGGAACACAACGCGCCATCGATCCGAGCCTGGTGGTGATCGGACAGTGAGCCACCCAACACTCGCCGTCCGCAGGTTGAATTGGATACTACATTCATATTTTTGTATGATATAAATTGTGTATGTCGCATAAAATTAAATTAAAATACTATAGGGTTGTAGTTTTTTACATTTAAAATTAATTTACGTTAACGATACTGTACTATTCGTCAAAATATTCGTGCTAGGCCCTCTGGAAACACATAAAATAAATCAATACGCCGTCTCTCATACTCCTTTTACCAACGACTGAATATTATAAAGCCATCCGTTTGTGCCTTGCTGCCCTGGTCTGAGCGAGTTTTAATAATAATCTTGCTTACTTTTAGTTCATTTAGTTCCAAATATGAGTACTAGTATTTTAGTTCATTTAGTTACAAATATGAGTACTAGTATTTCAGTTCATTTAGTTCCAAATATGAGTTCTAGGTTTCTCAATGTTCATGCTTACTACGATGACTGTCATCACCATGTGTTTTTTTTTAAATGTTTTACCATGTATGTTTTTCTTCTCCATCAATGCATTGTATAGATACGATATGATTGTTATAGTTACGCCTGGGTGAAAATTCGTTTTTGACTTGATGGAAAAACATTAAGGTCTCTTCTGCTGAATCACACAGTATTATAACTTCATAACAAACAACTTTGCTCGAAGTAAAGTATTCTATAACTGTCCCCAGGGTCCTTGACTGCCACAATATTCATCAGAATCGGTTTGGCAATTTTGGAGTGAGATCGTAACAAACAAACTCACTTTCACATTATATTATAACAAAATATAAATTAACCTTATAATTCAACACCCACCTATAATAAATATATCACCTATCAAAACCAGACCCGAACAAAATAATCACATCAATGTAATTGGAAAATAATAATTAATTCGTGCTTGTCATTGCCCTGGCCGACATTATCGTTGTGTTATTGAACGTAACGCATTATTGGAAACTTATATGGTTATAATACCGTATTTCATTATGTAATAAGCATTTACGCGTATAACAAACGACGCTCTAGAAGGTCAACTCCTTACAGCGAGTGAAAACGCACGCACACATAGACACGCTTCACAAACAGCGAATGCAAGCGCACTCGCAACCGGCATTTGCTTGGTGATCGCCGTACGGATGCGTTTATGTGGTCGTGCGCCTGTTCTGGCTTGTTGTATGAAAAATTATACGGGACTCATAGATAAATCGGTGCGTTGAATGTCCTTGTGCATACTTAAGTCCTGGTTTCAAACCCAGGCACCTCACTTTAAGCTAATTATTTTATCAAAATGGTGTAGGAGGCGATCACATGTGACATCGACGCACTGGACCTACGTGTTAGATAATGGCCCACTTCCTCTCACGGATTTTCGATTGCATACAGATATACACAATGTAGGTGTACAAAAATAGGGAGACATCATTTTTATGCGATTGCATTGTGTGCCCACGGATCCATCTAGTAGAAAGGGGAGACCTATGTCCCATGTTTCAGCAGTAGAAAGATATAGGCTTATTATAATGCTTCGGAGCCGAACTTCTGAACTTTCTTTCTCTGTGGTTTTACTCCAGCAAAGTACGCTAATTGAAATCCATTAGCCCACCACGCGGTGTGTTTAAAATTGCGAGGTGATTTTGATAAAACGGATCATGGTTCTGTTTGTGTCGCGATAAGTGATCTGCAAGATTATTGTGGTCGTTATTGTTGATTGGTGGCTACTTTTTGTTTCAATTTTGTGTTTGTGACATAATTATGTGTTGGCAACCAAGGTTACCTCTCGTGGCCAAACTATAACAGCCGCACGGGTAATTTTTTTTATTTAATATGAGTTTGCTCTTGACTCTAGTCTAGGTCATAGATGACAGAGACAAAGTCGACTACGGAGCGATCTTACCCAGAAGAAGCCTGTTCATTCTAATTTTCAACGTTAAGCAAGGCTTGCTGAGGTCGGTCTGTGGATGGGTGACCATTTTAACATACTTAGATTCCTCCGTGAAAGCATGTTAAGCCGTTTATCCCAGCTGTCATTTGAAGATATTTGTCAGTCATTACGGATAGTCAGAAGTCAGAAAATCTGACACCAGTCTTGGCAAGAAATACCGTATTACCCAGTCAATGGGTTGTGGAGGTCTGGTGGGCAGATCACATTGCTGACTGAACAGATACAGTCGATGGTATTGAAAGGCTCTAGAGTAGACACCGCGTACCCGCAGAAATATTGGTGGAAGACCTCCCACAAAGTAGACAAATGACCAGAGATCGGAATAGGTAGATTATATTTAACTAATGTTCGTGGAAGTAATTTCTTGGGTACTTGATACGTTGATAATACCTCCTCTAAAATCCCAAAATCATAAACATGACGATTGTATCCCGGGATTTTAGAAATTGCAAATTACTCATTGCACTTTGAATACATTTGAACAAAATTATTATATTGAAGAATCTTATTATGTTTTAGAGTTCCGTACCTACTAAAACTGTTAAATTAAATAGCTTTATTTTCGCACAGCTCTTTTTTCTTTTGTTTCTTCAAATCTACTCAAAAAAAAAAACTATACTCAAAGTCCAGTTCATGTTTTATAATCCCGGGTTTTCATTGTCATGATTCCATTTATGATTCCGGGATTTTACAGGAGGTATTATCAACTTCATGTACTTACTTCCACAAACATTAGGTAAATAAAGTCTACCTATTCCGATCTCTGCCAATGACTCTTCATCATTTCAGCCAAAAGTCGTCCACGACTGGACTTTGTCCTCTTCCAAGCGTCGTTTTATCGACTGGTTCTATGTATCTCACATTTAACGACGTAAGATCTTTACTCTTCTTTTATCTAAAAAACACGTTAGCCTGGCGTTTCCACCGTCATGTGACTACCAATAAAAGCCAGTACAGGTACCTAGCTAGAAGATTATAAAAGGTTAATGTTGAAAATGTTTATAGATGCCCTATAAACGCGCAGGTAAACGTTAACACAAGTAATTGACCCAGTTATCCGGATCGTTAGGTTTTTTCTGAACTTAACCGGATTTTTTCCGCATCTTAATTATTATTATGGTAAAAACAATGTGAAGTTAAGGTAGATCGGTGTTCCCAGTTTGCGGATCATTTAGCGATTATTTTGATTTTTGAGGTTCCTTTTTTGGGTTTTGTTTTTCTTTCCTAGAATTTTGATTATGATAGGTTGGTGGTGGGGCTAAGGGAATAACCAGAAAATGGGCAGCAGCATTCTTTGTGGTTCTGTGCATTGCAACAGCTACACTGCGATCGCCAACCCGACTACCAAGCGTGGCGATTATGGCAACCCCCCTTTGGGGGCAGGCCTTTGTCCAGCTATGGACGTCTTTCGACTGATGTGATGATGATGATGAGGTTAGTGGTTACGATAAAACTTTCTAAGAAAATAGTTTTCTTGATAGTTTTTGCACAGATCAAAATAATTAGAACTATAATACATTTTTGTTTGGTAGTCCGACATGATATCCTTTAGGATGGTCTGAAATAAAAGGGTTACTTACTACGAGTATATAATTGAACGAGATATTGGAAGTTTTTTTTCTAGTATTACATAGTCGATACTTCTTGAATATAATTTGTTATAGGTTTGTTTTGTTTGGCCTAAAGAATCTATAGAGCACAGAATTGCTTGATTTTGGGCAAACGATCTTCTTTAAATCTTTCTTTTGACCAGTCGTTCATCGGCCAAGCGATCATTCTTTCGCGACTGTTCTTCGGGTACTTAACTCAACCAACAGAGACAGAGGCTGCTTTGATGCCGAAGAAACAGCCGCCCATGTCATCCTGGAATCCCAAGCCGTGGCTACCCAACGTGAACAAATCCTCGGAACGGTGAGGTCGCTCTGCGAAGTCTGTGAAGCTCCCAGCAAACTTCTGCGCTTCTGGGCGGAGCTAGGCTGGCTAACGTAGCCATGACACCTACGCACAACGGACCGAATGGGAGTCTAAGTGCGGAAAATGGAGTCCCTGCTCTACTCTACTAACTCAACCAACATTTCTTCGAGCAAATAATCATTTGGGCAATCGTCCGTGCCACCAACAGTTTTCCGGGCAAAAAGTTATTCGGACTGCTGTTCTGCGGTCATTCGATCGTTCAACCAGTAGTTCTTTGGGCAAACGATAATTCCAGCGAACGTTCTTCAGGCAATCGTCCGTTAGACCAATACTTCTTCGAGCAAACGACCATTCAGGCAACCGTTCTTCGGGCAAACGATCATACCGCGACCGGTCTTCAGGTACTCGTACGTTCAACCAGCACTTATTCGAGCAAATGATCATTTAGGCAACTGTTCTTCGGGCAATCGTCCGTTTTACCAACGGTTCTTCGGGCAAACGGTTATTCAGCCAATCGTTCTTCGGGCAAACGGTTATTCAGGCAATCGTTCTTTGGTCAAACGATCATTCGCCCGAACGTTTTGCGGTCAAGTAAACTACTAACTATCATGAAGCACTCAACAATCCATTCTCATCTCTTTATGTATGAAAATTAACTTATGAATATACAGTGCTAAAGTTATTGACTGTCAGATAGTTTAAAGGGCCCTGTTACCACTGCAAGCTAATCTCCATAAATATCTAATCAGAAATCGGTGTTACAAATTCAAATATCAAACACACGATTTCAATTGCCAAAGCCAGAACATTCATTATTCAGCTCCTGAATGCTTCGCTAATACTCGAACTGTAAAAGCGAAACACGACTTATCCACGATTTTACCCCACTTTAGGAGTGCCAAAAAGAATAAAATGGAACGAAATGACGATACAGGTAGGTTTTAGAAGGCTTATGATAAAATAATATTTTTTTTAAAACTTTTAAGGAACAACTTTTTGACCTAGAGGATTAATTAGCTGATAACGCAAATGCTCATAAAATAGTACGCATTATCAAACAATGGTATGGTGTCGGATAGTCCTGTATGGTACCGTACGTAAAAGAATAGCACCATCACATCACTTCCCGTGGGTGTCGTAAGAGGTGACTAAAAGACTCACCAGAGAATGGGCATCAGCATTCTCTGTGCATTGCAATAGCTACACTACGATCACCAACTCGCCTGCCAAGCGTGGTGATTATGGCAAACGCCCCATTTGGGGGAGGCCTATGTGGACGTCTTTCGGCTGATATGATAATAAAACAAAGGTTTTATAACAAAACCTAATAATGGGTTGCATTGCATGCATTTTTGGTGCCATAAACTTCGAGTGTTTTCATATGAATGTTGTAACTGCATTGAAGCTTTATTTATACCTATGATTTCGATAACTTGATGGCTTTATGGATTGCGTCAGGCATGACATGAAAGAAAAGGAAGTGAAATAGGGTGAAGGACAGGAGATAATTGAACATTTTCCTGAATAAATAAAATAAAACATTTGGAAGAAGAAACCGTATTGTGCCAAGCCATAAAGGAGCGTTCAAGTACGCAATTTTAGAAGATTCTTGACCCTCCCTCCCCCCAAGTAACGCGCCGTAACATCGTGCGTTTCGTATCATCCAGGTGACAATTTTTAACTATACGTCACAATTATGTCTACTACTCTCATGTTACCAAAACTTTAATTAATAAATGTCATTTCAAGAAAAATAATAATAATAATAATAATAATATGTTGGGACAACTCACACACGGTCATCCGATCCCAAACTAGGCAGAGCCTGTGCTATGGCAACCAAACAACTGATAAACATACTTATATATTTCTAAATACATACATATTATAGACAAATTACACCCAGACACACAAAATGTTGATGTTTATTTTGTTTGGCAAAATGACTACTGTTTAGTGACTGTGTAACTCGAAAATATGTTTAGTGAGCTAGCGTTAAATACAAAAAAAAACAATGATACGTAACGCGTTGTTCGAACACCCCTCCCGCCCCTGTAATGCATCGTAACGTTTTACAAGACCCCCCCCCCTTCCCCCAAATTGCGTTATGTAATACTTGAACGCCCCCTAACATGGAACAATAGCAGAAAGAAGATGAGAATTTTGCGACCTAACTAGTTAGAAACTGCTACCTAGCAAATCTTGCATACCTTGTAATTGCCACAAAGCGACATACATACATAAGTGGATTTTGCTTAAACTTAACCCTAAACGATAGCGTTAGTAGTTCTTAAATTATGTTAGTAAAGACAAGTTAAACGAATGTGAGTATATATAAAGCAGATGCATGTCGTGCTCGTGGCAAAAAAAGGGTTCCACTCAGCATAATGCTGTGCCGTGGAGGACCCACTGCACGCCGCTGAATTTCAGTGGTCGCCTATGATGTGTATGTGAAAATAAATGTATTAAGATAAAATAGACTACTTAAAAAAAACTCTGACAATCACAGTCCATTATAACACATATCAGGGTCATAACAGTCCGTTTTACCAAAAGACTCAGTCTACTAAGCCTTCTGCAACTTCCCACTTAACCCCAAAACGGTGAAAGCATGTTCGGTTCCGTGTTATCCATTCATGAAATGCTTAGCCTATCTAGTACTAATGGACTTGCCGTTCTACGAGTAGTGTCCTCAATGTGCTTGAGAGATTAAATTTTTGCATTGATTGCCGTAATTATTGGAATTACGGTGAATATGACTTTCTGTCCTAGTTTTTTAGTCGTAATTGTATTTTGTAGTGCAATTTTTTTTCAGTGTTCGCATTGGCTTGGGTTTCTTCTACAGGTTAATGACGTTGTTTACCTTTTTGTGGGTTCATAGCTTTTGGGGAAGTGTTTTAACGTAATTTGGCCTGTGTACAAGTAGGTATAATACTTTTAGGTTTCCGTATGAAAAACCGAAACTGGCAATCGGTAATTTGCTTCGAATCTTCTCGATCGATATAGTTAATATTTGGTACAGATATGAACTTTTGTGACCTAAATTCGGAAGCGTAACGTAAATAAATTTGGCGTATGGGGTCACTTCTCGGGGACAAATTAAAACATTGCTTTACTAACTAAATATTAAAGGAGTAAGGAGTAAGGAGTGTGTTATCAAGTAGTAATTTTAATTAAAATAACATTTCATTACTATTTAAGATCTCCATTTGAAGTATGGGTTTGTAAACTACTGATTTGAAGATTCAACATAGACAAAAAATATTTCCACGTGTTAAACGTTCCTGCCAGGGTTGCGGAATTCCTGCCAGGATTGCTGAATTTGTTCGAAAGAGTCACCGCGGCCCTGGAACGCAATAGGCTTTAGGAAGAACACGGATGAGTTTAAGTTAGTAAGAGTCTGACACGCCCTTCCGCTCCACCCAGAACGAAAGAAGTCATTTGATCATCTTTAAAAAAAGGTGTAAAACGTTTCAACTGACTGTCCTTCACTTTGACACCATTCGAATCCCTACTTCAGGTGCCATGTTGCATTTATGAATCAGACCTGAAACTTTCGCCATGCAATACTCACGAAGCCTTTGAAACAAAATACATAATTTGTTAATACCGTACCCACTTTATTTCCGCCACCTACCTGATACAAAATAAAACCGACAAAGATACGGCCATATACAAGCCCTCTTTGTTGTAAAAATACGTGATGCTGGCTCGACCAATGAGAGAGCTTAGAGCCAGGCACAAGCTAGATACGTTAGGGGTCTCCGAGGCCCCCTAAAGCTAAAATAGTGGAGATAGAGGATCCGACCATGATGTTAGGTAAACACTATATAACGCTGCCTCTAAATTTTCTCGATCTTTCTTATACTATAAAGGTCGGACTATTTTTGGTTGTTGGTTTAGAAAATTAAAGTGTAGGAGCTTTAGTTGACAGTGACTTTGGAGGGGGGTTTAATAGGGTTCAGGCGTTAATTAAAATGATTGTATAGTCAATTTTTTGTGGATTTTGAAATTGATTAATTTTTAAAGTGAAATTTTTTTTCCATCGCCTCGAATTTTTTTGTCCATCTATCGCATGTCGCATTACAGTCGGCCGCGGAGTGGGGATAAAGTGAGAGGCGCTCGGCAGAGCAATGGCGCCCATAGCTCGCATCAGCTGACCGTGTAGCATTTACATTCTCACTTATTCGTGCAAGTACACCGCGGTATTTGTATATTTTGATCAGTGTATTAATGTTAATGTTCTCTGTAAAGTTTCACTTGCTTCGTGATTTCATAAAACAATACAATGTTTTTTTGATTGTTTGCTTCTTTCAATATACTTGTAGGTGTTTCAATGGAATATTAAGTTTTATTTTTTAGTTGATTTGATTTGTGAAACGTACTTGTGATTACGTAGTTAAATATTAAATCAGTCAAGCGCGAGTTTGACTCTCACACGTACACATAGATCGAAAAAAACACGTTTCTTGGATGGGAGCCCCCTTTAATTTGAATAATTTGTTGTTACAGCGGCAATAAAAATACACACTCTGTGAAACTGTCACACACTATCAACCTATTACGGTTTTTGAGATAAAGACCGCTGACAGACAGACGGACGGACTGCGAAGGCTTAGTAATAGGGTTTCGATGGTTGCTATTTGGGTACGGAACCCTAAAAAAATGCATATCATCTTCTCAGCCATGTTGTAGCAATCTGACTAAACATAGTTGAAGTCTAATATTTAACATGGATTCAAGACGATGGCGATATGATAATTCAAATGCATATTTTCTAATTATGTATATGTGAAAGTAACTCTCTGTCTGTCCGTTTGCTTCCTCTTCAAATCATAACGGCTGAATAGTTTTAGATGAAACTTGGCACACGGGCAGACGATGCCCTGGAATAGAACAGGATTATCAACAATTACGTGGGCAAAGCAGCAAAAGCTAGTTACTAAATACGAAATAAAAAATTGAGTTATTTGGAATACATTTATTTATTTATTTAGCCTCCATCTGCAAACATAACCCCACCAATATAAAAATACAAAAAAAAAAAAAAAATTGAGTCTGTCCTTCGTCAACCTTGTCTCTGTCATCTATGACCTAGACTAGAGTCAAGAGCAGACCCATCAAATAAAAATAAATAAAAAAATCGAAACCACCCGTATCAACATTTTTCACACGGACCCCATATATGTACCTGGATACCTAACTACTTGAAAATAAATAGTGCTCGCACGCGCAGTAATTAGGTTAGACGGATAAATTGGCGCCCCGGGTGTTATATACCCGGCTAACGAACGGACCAACCGGGTATATACAGGCTAATCAGTATGCCCAAGTACCAGGTAACATTGACCTTGCATTCGAGGGTTAAATCGACTTTTTTTGGTCATTACTGTTTGCTTTTATTGGATTAGGTAGGTACCCGGGTACTTGGGTAATTGTCGCTTAGTGTTATTGGCTCGTTTTTCGGTTAGTTGCTGGGTAGGCTCCAGCAACTAACCGAAAATCCTCGGTTAATTGCCGTTTCTGTTTGGTATCTTGATAAAATCTCAGTAAACAGTCTGGAATGCTGTTTTTTTTGCACCCGAAATTATAGTTTTTATAGATTAGAAGTAGTAGATGGAGTTATAATTTCTAACTAGGATCCTTCCTCGGTCTTCTGCAGTTTTGGGGCAGTCTTTTGAGAGCGAGTCTCGCTCATCCCGCCATTTCTTACTGGGCCTGCCGCATTGTCGCTACCTTTCGTTTGGCATCCACAGTGTGGTAATTTTCTCCCATTTGGTGCTACATGAGACACACACACCGCACATTGGATTTTCTTTTTCATGTCGTAGGTAGTTTGGCACTCACAGATTGCCATAAATTCTGTCTTTTTTTTAAAATGTTTTTTCTTATTTGTATTTTCTACTATTATGATTTATGTAAGTGTGCTTTTGTGTGTTGTGTTTTCTGTTCTTGTGTCAAATAAATGTTTTATCTATCTTCGCCGATTCCTCCTCAGACAGTCGGCAGACGTGACCAACCCGGTTCCACTTAAGCCTACGCCTGTTTGTGTTTTTGGAAGGAACACTACGAAGTATTGAGTTTCTAATGCAGTCTGGGTGATTAACGAATCATTAATGTAGATGATGCAGTAGCTGAGTTTGCCATGTACCTTCACTAAGTGCAACACATCTTAGAGCGGGAACACCGCCTGGTTCATTAGCGCTTGTTAAAACGGTGAAGACTAAATGCATTCATATTTTCATGAAACTACTCGAGACATAAATTTCACCTGTTATGGTATTTTATAATTAAGTTAATTTTTCACACACCAGTGACAGCCTTAATTTCATGTTCAGGCAAATGCTGTCCTTCCCAGGTTGCCTGTGAGAGATCGCGGAATGCGATAAAGGCGCCCATTTGTGTTTTTTAGTTTTGAGTTTCCTTTTGTGTTTTATCTTTGGTGTACGATAAAGTATATAATAAATATAAATGCACTGTAACTATTATCTCTTTAGTCGAAGTAATTTTCTCCACTGTTGCCTCTCTCAATTGAAAGTGAAAATTATTCCTTACTTATTGACATAAATCGGAGTTTCTTCCATTGTCATGGCGACTGAGTCAAGTGGAGTGGAGGAAGTTTTCTTCAAATGTAAAATATTTATCCATAATAACATTATGAAAGTGACTCTGTCAGTCAGTCAGTTTGTTTGTAACCTCTTAACGTTTTAACGGCTGAATGGATTTGGGTGAAATATGGAACACGGGTAGCCCATGTCCTGGAATCTATATCTACATATTATGCGAATATTATAAAAGCGAAAGTTTGCATGTTTGGATGGAGGTTTGTTACTCAAACACGTCAGAACGGCTGAACGGATCTTGATGAAATACTTTTATTCCAGGAGTATGTTCCTTTGGGATAATTTAACACGAAAACCTTTTTATCTCGGAAGCAAGTTTAGATGTACAGCTTAACTTAATCCTTGCCTTTTTTTTAATGTGACAAACCCGCCACACATTCTCACCCACTGCTACTCCTGAAAGCCAGAATCGACAGTGGTGACCATCAGAAAAAACGCCGAGTCAATGAAGCTCGATGATCACGCAACGAAATTAATCAGAAAAGCAAAGCGAACGAGTAGGAAACAATATAATTTCCAGTCCATACCCTGTCAGTCACCATCAAATCCACCTGAATAACTCCAAACAATAAAACCGTTCCAAGTCGCAATAGATTTCCCACAAGCGTTCGACTCCCTGAAGCATAGCCCTGCGACACCCAGATAAACATTCAACCATCTATCATTCCATTTGTGGCTTCCAGCCAAAAAGTATCGTGCACAAACTCGGTCGACTACCCCACTGTCCAGTGTTTTTCTGGGAATTTACAATTTCACACACGGTGGCACACTGTACCCTAATCTGCGGAGACTTGGGCCTTAGATACGGTCTTGATTAATTTGTGAAACACCGAGTTGGTTTGAACAGTTAATTACGTCGTTTAGGATAGTATTTTGTGATGTGTTCGTGTTTTAAATGTTACACTTAAGTCTATGAGTTTATATGAAGGTGCGCGCATGTAGCGACGCGACAGCTGCGAGGATAGCACATGAGAAATTTTTGTCTCTGCAACTAATTTGTCTCTAACATCAAGTAAATTACTATAGTTGCGGAGACAAACGTCGCTCGTGCGCTCTATATTTATAGGCATTTTTTTTATGGGCAATCATCAAATGACTTCTTCCGCTCTGGGTGGAGCGGAAGGGCGTGTCAGACTCTTACTGGCTAAAACCCATCCGTGTTCCTTCTTAAGCCTTTTGCTTTCCAGGGCCGCGGTGATTCTTTCGAACAAATACTGCAACCCTGGCAGGCTCTGGCCCTAGCGGGCTCCGTCTTCTTCTTTTCTTTCTTATTTTCGTTCTTCTTCGTACTGACATCTCTTTCAGGCCTATTGCAAGTTAAATAATAGAGTTGCGGCAACGAGTAGGTATGGGTTTTCTAAATCTAAAGGATATGAAAATTCATTATGAATAAGCAACTTTCAAATTCTAAGCTACTTGTACCTACATAATTTTGCTGCATAAGCAAAATAAGCAAAAAATAACCTTAAAGATTTAAAAAAATCCCGTCATTTCTTTATTGGTATACTGAAGTAAAAGTTCTAGATATTTTTGATGGAGAGCAGAGATATTATACTGATCAGCCGGATCTATCACCAACAGAAATGAAGACATTAAGCCATCTTAACTAAGCCTATCATAACTTTTAGATAACTCTATCAAGATCTAATACCAACTTACAAGACAAAGTAATCTACATAATGTTACAGATATAAATCGGCTTCAATCCGCAAACAGAGTTTTGGTAGACATCATGCCTATATTCTCAGAAGGGTAACGCAGAGGTGTAACAAGTATCTAACTCTGTGATTGGACTCAAGTAAATGCGACAAACGTTTATAGAAATAATAAGTTCACATAAAGTGTACATATGGTTCAGTAGTATATATTAATATTGGCCTATAATAGTATTATACTATTCTGGATATAACTATGGTATGACAAGTATAACATTAAAATCTCCTAACTATATAAACTCTAAAATATGGCGTCAAAAAATTCATCCGCATCGCTGTCGACTGGAAGTGTACCCAAAAGACTGGCGGCGTTGCCACGTTGTATGGCAATGCTTATTCTTTGACCAAGGTAAAAGCCAGCCCTTGGGTCACGTGAAGTGTCAACTAAGCGCCTTGAGAGATCTTTATCAGTATAACATTGCAGTTGCAAAAATAGAATTCTGAAGGTAACGTAGTGCGTTGCCCGATCTAGGTTTATTTAAACCTGTGTTTCAGGTCGGTGTTTCGACTACATCGTACTGCTTGAATAAGTGACATGTTAGGAACTTATTAGATGGTTTTTGCTATATTTTGATAAAGGTATTTTATGTTTTTGCAATTTTTTCTGTATTGTATGACAAATACATACAGAACATCACCATTAAATATGACCACGCACTTTTGAAATACCTGTACATATAGTAAACTCAAATCCAGTCGGTAATATTTAAGTCCCATGTAGTAGCGGGCGAAAGGCGAAGAGGAGTTCGTGGCTAAAGAATAATAGCCGCACGGGTCGATCTTCAAGGTTAAGCAACGCTTGCCGAGGATGGTCTGTGGATGGGTGACCATCTTAACATAACGAGTTTCTTCCGTGCTTCGGAAAGCACGTTAAGCCGTTGGTCCCGGCTGTCATTTGTAGATCTTTGGCAGTCATTACGGATTGTCAGAAGCCAGTATATCTGACTCCAGTCTTGCTAAGAACTACCGTGTTACCCAGTTAATGGGTTGTGGAGGTCTGGTAGGCCTTCGATATGTTTACAGAATCGACCGGCTGTATGCCAATTACGATTTCATTAAAGCGTTGTAAGCAATTTATTTGGTTTTTTGGAAGCGTTAACACAATCGATACGGTATTGGCTATTAGCGGTATAATAATGTGGTTGGTGACGCGAGTCGTAGTCGCTTGTGCGTGGTTTGCGTTTACGTTTGGTTTGCGTATTGTTTTCGTATGAGTTACATATTGTTATACGTATGGCTGGGATGTTAATTAACTTCGTGTTGTTTTAAATGGTTACACGAGTATGTAAATAGTCTAGTTTTGTTTAGTCGTAAGCTGTTTTTTTATATAAGTAGTAATATATGAATTTTGTCAATTTCTGAAAAGACTTGTTAACCATGATAAACCTAAGGCTACGATTCCAACTTTTTCATTTTTAAGGATTTCAATCAAATGACTTCTTCCGCTCTGGGTGGAGCGGAAGGGCGTGTCAGACTCTTACTGACTAAAACCCATTCGTGTTCCTACTAACGCCCTTTGCGTTCCAGGGTCACTTTGACTCTCTCGAACAAATAGAAAGAAAGACAGAAAATAACCGTTGACCCGGGCCTGGTTCTGATCGGACGGTGAGCCAACCAACGCTTGCCGTCCGCAGGCCCGACGATTCTACCTACAACCAGCTCGCATGCAAGTTGCGTTACATTGCGGGCTACCAAGGTAATTAAATGTGACCAATCGCTCGATCGTGCCCCGCGATGTAATTAAACTTTATTTTGCACAAAAAGCATATTCCTTTATAAAAAAAAATTATGATGAAAATATATAGGTATGCCACCAAAAATTGCAAATGCCGTAAGTTTGTAAAAGTTGCGTAAAATTGTACACAATTTTTTCTTAATAAGACATGGATATATTAGAAACTATCGAATTAAGATGGGATTTATTGTATACCAAACGATTTTTTCATAACATATCGAAAAATTATAATCTAAAAAAGATTTATTACAATCTTACGGAGTCTTCAATTTTCCAGAGACATGGACATTTTTTGATGAACTGTATAGGTATTGAAGACAAAAACTCTTTTTGCTTTGAAACCCAAATGTGTCAACTTCACTTCTGAAATTACCCCTCGTGATAGAAACAACGATCATTCCCCATAATCTCATCACTCGACTTGTAGTCCTATATCCCGGCGTTACCCGGGTAATCCTCTGAACCGGTGACACGGTGCATACCCGGATCACAGAGATCCACTGACGAACTGACTGACGGACGTATTGATCGGGATGTGACGGGTCTGATGTAGTAAAAAATTGAGAGTGGATGGAATATTAAACAAATAGGTAGGTGGTGGATATTATTTTTTATTTGGGACGTAATCCCTTATCGCGATTCCCGAAAGTTAGAATCAATAGTGGCAATAAAGTTCGACAATTCAAGTTCAAGTTTTATTATCGTTATCGAAATTATTTGTTATTCTGTATTGTTTTGGTTAATTCTTAATTAGTGTGTAACTTTTAAATTTTTGCAATATCTAATTTATAATAAGATTATGATTCTCTGCACGCGAGCTTTAATTACTCTCTGCACTTACAGTAAGTACTAACAACTTACTGTAAGTGCCGAGAGTAATTAAAGCTAAATAAATAAATGTTCTAGATCGAAAGTTATCAGCAATCAGGAAATCAGGGCCTATGTTTTGCAGCGGGCTGCTAAAGACGATGAGGTAAAGAAAGAAAAATGTTTATTTGGGACTCGCACAAGACAAACAAACTAGTAAAATAAAATTAATAACCAAACAGTATAATAAAATAATTATCTGTGCGAGGCCAAAATGGTCCGTATCTCAGCTTATGCTGCGATATCTAAAAAAAAGATATGGAGAAGTGGGATTGGCAAATGATTTCAGGCATACATCTCTGGTTGGGAACGTCAGCACTGATTATTTTCCACACGACTGGTCTATTGTATGTTCAACCTGATGGTAAACGATGAAGGATAGTCGACGATGGGGCACGCTTAGCTAAAAGTAACCTATAATCATACCGCAGGGTGAAGACTTTAGCTTATGACATTTATTTTGCTTATACCAAACAGATGTAGACTGCAAAATTTGAAAAAGATTTTGTTCAATATAAACACATGACTCGACGTCATGACTTCACAGCTTGGCTCATCGCCGCAAGGTTGCCTGCTTGTCGGTTTTCTACAGATTGTACTTCGGGGAAAGTGTCCAGGAACTCCACGACCTCATCCCACCAGCCCCCTTCTGCCACCGGACATCTAGACGCACTGCAAGTTACCATCCCTACCTTGTTGCTATTCCACCAATTCGCACTAAACGTTTCCAAACGTCTTTTATAATGCACACAGCAAAGGAGTTGAACTCTCTGCCTGCGTCTGTGTTTCCGAACGCATACAACCCTAATCTCTTCAAAATTAGAGTGAACCCGCTTCTTCTGGGTAAGCTCGCTCCATCGTCGACTTTGTCTCTGTCATCTATGACCTAGACTAGAGTCAAGAGCAAACCCATATTAAATTTAAAAAAAAACACAGTTTCAAAATTACTTAATTCACCTAATCTTGTTACAAGACGCCATATTCCAGAAGTTACGACAAGTCAAACCAAATTAATCTTGAAAGACTTCAAGATTTGAAGATTTGGTTCCGAGTTATGGGAAGTTAATTAATTATTTGTGTAATAAGCTTAGGTTTTATTTCAGAGATTTTGGGTTCATGGGGAAGAAAAATCATTAATATTTATGTAATTCCTTTTTGTTTTTTCCTTGTAACTGTGTTTCCCAAGTGTGCTCATTTTGGCATGTTTTTCTTTCAGTACGTTAAATCTAGCGTCAAGAGAAAAACCATATTAAAAAAAAGGATATTTTATTTAAGAAAATTACGACTTACGACAGTTCACAAAGTTCACATTTCGTTTTTTTTATATTTTCTGAAAAATAAGATACCATGACACTCCTCACATGTAAACATGAATTTGTCAATAAATTCTTATCAAGTCAAAAGTCGGCTATTTATCTTAAAAGTATTCCCCGAATTGCGCAACATTAACCAACATACACCTAATTAAAATTTGAAATCACAGTGACAGTGCAAGTTTAAATACAGCATTGTTTACACTACTATCAATATTGATATGTTTATTATTGTGTACCCGTGTTATCTCAATGAACTTTAGATAGGTACGAGCATAATTTTGAAACAAGTCCAGACTTGTGAAATAAAAACACATTGTCATGACTATTCTTTTGTTTATGTTATTAGTAAAGATGGTTGATAAACAGTGATAATTACTAATGAATAAAATTATCTATAATATGCCTACTTTAGCGGGAAATCATAATGATCTTTGTGTGAATTCCAACTTGTCGCGACCTGTTGAGAGATTTTAAAATAACGCCTTGTCATCGTTGCTTTGTAAGATATATGTTTTGTTATATTATCATTATATGAGATCATAAGGAACAAATCAATATGCGTTTCTATTTATTTGTTTATTTAGGATTAGCAACAAGTAAGTACACTACAACAAAACTACTGCAAAATACGAACTTGTTATACTAGATATATATGTTTTGGTGTGATACATACTCATTTACAGGTAACCACAACTTACACATTAATGAGCAGGGCTTGGAAACCGGATAAAAATTCGAACCGGTAAACGCCTTAGTACATAGGGAACTTATGATTTCGGTTTTGTTCTACCTTAAACCCCAATTAAACGGTTATAAGCTACAAAAGTTCGTAAATAGGTTTTGTGGAATTGACCGGTTTTTAACGGTTGTCGCCTACCTCCAATGCGCAGCCGTGCTGAAGTATAAGAACCGGCTGCACTACTGTCCTGCCGAAAGCGGACGCCGCGTGACGCTCGGCTCTCGCAGATTAACCCGTTTAAGTAGGTTTCTTCATAACGCTCTTTTAACGTTTCGACTACGAACCAAATTAACGACAAAACCGTTTTATAACATTTAATAACCGGTTATTTTTAAACCAGTTCCAAGCCTTGTTAATGAGTCTACATGCTCCGACTGAACGCGATCGAGAGCGTTAAAAATCTCGCACTAAGGCCACTGTTGTCGATCTTCACAACTCAGAGATAAAAGTTTCTTGTATGCTACAATTAAACAAAAACCAGTCAAGTGCGAGTCGGACTCGTATTTTAAAAAAAAACATGATTCTAGGTCAACAACTGGAGCCCTTTTTAGGTTTGGTTAGGTTTTTCGAGTATTGAAAAACGCGACAATGCGAACCCTTGGTGCGCATGTCCAATAAGCCAGTTTTCTATTTGTTGTTATACTTTAGAAGTTTAGAAAGCAAACAACCGGCCAAGTGCGAGTCGGTGCGAATGGTTCCGTACCCTAAACCGAAAAAAAAAAACGATTCTTGTACGAAACCCTAAAAACGAACTGTAATTATTTTTACTTTTATGTTTTATTGTAATGCTGTGAACATTCAACTGTCTATCTGTCACGGATACAGCCCGCTGACAGACAGACGGACGGATGGACAGCTGATGCTTGGTATAATGTAGGTATACATGTTCAAGTTTTTATAACTTAACAGACAGATGTGTTGCTGGGGAGTTTGTTACGCCACTTCTTCTTCCCAGCTAAAACACTAGGAAGTGCTGACGGGCGGGCGTTTTTTGGGGACTGTCTTTATGTAGATCTTTGACGTTCAAAAAGTGCTGGCACTCAGCCTAATTTGAATAAATGACTTTTGATTTTAACATGGAAAAGATTCATTTCCAACTTTGTCCGCATGAAAGTCGATACTTATCCTACGGGAACGTGCCTACTTCTGAGGTTAAAAGTATATGTGTGTCCTAAGGTCATCTTCCTGTCTAGGTCATGATCTGCTCGTGTGACAAGTTTCATCCTAATCCGTTCAGCCATTGACGCATGATTGATATATTATTTTGGTAGGATCGGGTTA
This sequence comes from Mamestra configurata, assembly GCA_002192655.3. Taxonomy (NCBI): domain Eukaryota; kingdom Metazoa; phylum Arthropoda; class Insecta; order Lepidoptera; family Noctuidae; genus Mamestra; species Mamestra configurata. The sequence continues at coordinate 6,176 of NDFZ01005068.1, read as the reverse complement.
TTATTATCAACTGTTTTTTCAAAATTTTCTTTCATAAGTACCTCCTGGCAATAACAAACACAATTAAAAAAGAATTAGCGAAATTGATCCAGCCGTTCTCGAGTTTTGCGCTTAGCAACACATTTAGCGATTTATTTTTATTTATATTGATAGATTTTACTTATAGATGGTGTTTCTTAATCTATTTATTACGATTATCAATCATTCACAAAGATGTTATTGATATAAACAGATGCTTTGTTATTTTTATCATTTCCACATATTATCTTATTTTGTTTATCAGGTTTGTCATCGTGACAACTGACGATTTAGTGGCATCTACATATATTGCTACATATGAACTACAAAAATATACCTTACGTCACGCACCTAAATCTCAATTCGCGATATCAAAGTTCTATTCGCGATTTGAGCATAAATACGAAGCTCGACAAGAACCATTTGGTAGTTGCCCACCAGACATGGCACTCGTCTGGTCGGTGGATTTTGTGGGATTTTCCACTACGTTCCACATGCCTCTACGTACGCAAGTATTTTGAACTAAATCTTAATATTTATTTTCTCTTTTCGAAATCGTGTAAGAACATAACGCCCGTAGCTCTATACACCCTGAGAGCTGGCAGGAAGTTGATCCGATCATCTTAATTTTAATATCCAGCCGATTAACGTGGTTTTCACCATGTCACCGGTCCGCATTTTACTATAAAAGCCTTTCAACACTGCGTATTTCGGTATGCAGTTCCCGTTCAAGAACCTTTAGTTGAACGTCAGGTTGGCTTGAGTAATGGTCGTAAGTAAGGGCTCTTCTTCCTTCAGGCTTGGAGGAATCTGACATGAAGGGGATGATGGGAGCTTAGTTCGCTAGCTTTGGGTACGTAAGGGTACGTACCATATTGTTGCCTAACGTTAGAAGCTAAAATCATAACGCTCCCGTTTGGCTTTGATGCAGTCCAGTAAAAATATTAATAAGGATCATCATCATCATACCAGCCGAAAGACGTCTACTGCTGGGCATAGGCCTCCCCAAAGGGCGGGGGTTTGCCACAATCACCACGATTGGCAGGCGGGTTGGTGATCGCAGTGTAGATGTTGCAATGCACAGAAAGACAGAAAATGCTGCTGCCCATTCTCTGGTGAGTCTCTTAGTCGCCTCTTACGACACCCACGGGAAGTGATGCGATGGTGCTATTCTTTTATATCCGACACCATACAGAACTAATAAGGATAAAACTTGTATTTACCTATTACAATTTTGCAAGAATGGTTTGCCCACCACAAATAATTAAGGACAATTGTTTCTTTTTATTACTTGGAAAACATGTGTTGCATTTCTAGTCATACATTGCAATGTTGATAACATTACAATGCATCTAAGGTATGTTTGTGAAAGGAGATGATTTTCCTGTTTTATTAAACTAAAAAAAGAAATGTTTATTTCAATAGGGAATATGAATGCATTTTTTTAATTTGCAAAAAACTCTTTTTATCTCTAGTAAACAATAAAATTATGTAAGAATCTTTAAAATACCTTCATCAGTGATGAAGTTATTAAGCTTCAAAGTTGACAATTAGAAAGAGAAGTCCGATAACAACTGTGACGTCAAATACTTTTTCGCCTATACAGCTGCCATACAAAACAGTGTTTTCGCGAGAGGGACAGATATTAGATATTTGTTTAAAATAGTTTTTTCTCGTTTGTTTTTTGGTCAATTTCGATTCTATTTTTACTGTTAGTATTATATTTTTGTATATTTCTAGATAAACTGTTTAGATAATAAATATTTTTTTATGCATATTCCCTATTACAATAGGCATTTCGATACATATTATTGGTATCACCTTTTAAGCAAGGAATCGCTTGTATTAGTTGATAACAATGCATCGAAGGTATGTTTGTGAAAGATGATGATTTTCCAGTTTAATTAAACTAAACAAAAAAGTTTATTTCAATTACAATAGGCATTTTGATACATATTTTATTTGAGATCACCTTTTAAGCAAGGAATTGCTTGTATTAAATGATAACGATGCATTGAAGGTATGTTTGTGAAATAATTACTGAATCTCAAGATTCCGTTTTATTACGGTTCCGTACCCAAAGGGTAAAAACGGGACCCTTTAACTAAGACTCCACTGTCCGTCTGTCTGTCACCAGGCTGCATCTCATGAACCGTGGTAGCTAGACAGTTGAAATTTTCACTGATGATGTATGAAATATATGAAAAATAAAAATGAATAAAATTAAAAATAAAAGGGGGGCCCCGTACAAGAAACATGTTTTTTTTTCGGCTTATTGTACGGAACCCTTCGTTTGCAAGTCCAACTTGCACTTGGCCAGTTTTTTAAGATGGCAACGCACCAGCGATAGGCACTCGCTTTCTGTAAAAACTGGTATTCAGCGGGATCCGGTTCGACTGGAATCCAATCCCAACATATTTTGGAAAAGAGTACATACATTGATTGAAAGGGGAGTGATATGAAGATTCGAATGACGTCATTGCGACACACGCTTTATCGATAAACTTTACGGGTGGTACGCATATTCGAAAACACATTGAGTCGAAAACTGCTATATCGAATGACGTTGTCGCAAACACGCTGATTCGAAAAACAGTTTGACTGGTTCGCTATTACGAAAGTCTTGGTATCGAAATCCATGTTGCGAATAGCATATCATAATCTGAATTTCTCTGGGGATCGAACTCACGACCCCAATAAAGCCGTATCTTTGTATTGGGTGAGATAAACAAGAGCAATGAGAGATATCTTCATATAATTATCCAGTAAATGCGATATGAATTCGTGGAGACCACGTTCACTAGACATGTTTATTGTTTATAGTGTAGGCACCAATGCCGTAACATGAAAAACTAAAAAACAAAATTTGCACGGCAACAAAAAAAAACTGCAACGCCATCTACGACGAACACGACGAACTAACAACGAAATCCTGCATCGCGCAAGCAAAGTTCTCCGCGCGATTGGAACATATACAACAGCCCGAATATTAACTATTGCCCACCAGACACAACAACCGTCTGGTTCGGAGGATCCCACCACTCTCCAGTGGAGGTATGCGGGACTTTACTTTCTGTACCGCATACCTCCTTTAATAGAACCAAAAAGCGTTGAATGCAAAAATATCGATAAAGCTGCTTTTATACGGCCTTTTGAATTAATAGGATCTTTTATACGAGTGTTTTTCGATCCATAGTCAAGATAGTAATTGATTATAAGAACTCATTGCTAGTTGGGAAATACCAGCACGCTATCTGCATCAGGTGATGGAAGAAAGCTTTTGGCCATAGGATGTGGTATTTCACCGCTTTCACGGACAAGTGATACTAACATAGTTTTAAGTTATATTTACTAACGGCATAGTTATTAGGTAGCTTATTTGACAGTTGGTTAAAGGTAACGTTATTGAAACGGCCGTAAGACAATTGTTATTATATGTATATTTAGGTTAACATATTTATCTATGAGTCTTTGTAACTTGAAAATAAATGGTATATTATTATTATTAGTATCTTTTATGTCTTTGACAATCTCGGGACCTTGGGGTCCCGGTCCTTTGGTAGGCGCACGAGGGGCCAAAGCCAACTCGCAAAGGCCCGTTAGATATTTCAAATGGAATTATTATTTATTATCATCGGATGGGCCATGTGCTTGGTTATCAACAGACGTTTACAGAAAACGTGAATGTAGGCGGAATTTGCTTAGCAGTATAGTTTTCCTTCATGCACTCACGCAACATAAACTCTATGTAGGTACCTAATAAGAATGTTTAATGGAAAAAAAAGTATTTGATCTGTCAGTTAGTTTATTAAAGAAAATATATAAGTTATTTGCAATAAAAAACGTGTCTAATATTTTTTGGTAATTTTACAGACGGGCTAAATTGTTTTTGTAGGAATAAAATATCCTATTGACGTAGGTTAAATTTCGAATTCAGTTTAGTAATCAACATGATGGTTATGGCTATGAAAAAAAAAGGTGCAAAATAAAGAGAGATAACCAAAATAATTATAATTTATTTGAAAAAATACTTTTGGATTTACTATCTATTTACATCGAAAATGGAGATGTCGAAATAAAAAGAAAAAATAAAAATTACAAATTAAACAAAATCACAATTCAAATATCTTTCAATCAACATTCGATATTCTTTATGAATTTTTTCTTAAAATACCTAACATTTAAAACAACACAAGCTACAGACAACAATGAAAAATATGTTACGAATCGTTCCTGTTGAGAAAAACATTCTTAAATTATGAATCTTGACTTTAAAAACTATTTGTATTAAAAAACAACAACAACAACAGACAGAAAATCTTAGGAAAACAACATTCGACTAAATTCATAATATTTTACAATAATATATATTTTTTTAATTATTTAAGATATTTATATATTTTAATAGGCCTTTATTTTTCCATAGCTGGCCAAGCCAGTGTCGCTAGATAATCTAGAAAAGATTATCTAGCGACACCTCTAACCACTCTTCGTGGTGATTATAATTGTATTGGATTATAATTGTAACGATTTGGGTATTGCTGAATAGTGAAAATATGGGATAAAGCACATAATAATATCATCGGTCAAGCGTATCTTGGATTAACGCAAAAAATATTTTCACTCAGATTCGTCACACGAAAACATAGTTCTCTCATGATACGAGCATAGTGACAGGCAATATTAATAATTGCCTTATAATGGCAAGTCTCCACCTAAAAATCTCTTAACTTCAAGTCGTAGGAAGCAGTAGGGCTTCGGAGACCAAATGGGCTTCGTTCGAACGTTGGAACACAGTTCTGTTCACCTAATGTGAAACGGCGTAGCAGCCTTGCTAGCCCAACCTTCACTTGCAGACGAGCAAATCGATTACCTGAAATCAGAGAGAAATAGCTAGTAGTATAACATAAATGAGATTAGGCACTTCTTCGCTAAACAATGACAGCCGCACGGGTCGATACTTGCTGAGGTTGCTACATGTACAAGCAAGTATCCGTAACATACCGAGAGTCCTTCGTGGTTCGGCAAGCACGTAAACCTTTAGGCCCTGCTGTCAATTGAAGGTCTTTGACAGTGGTTACAGGTAGACAGAACCCAGGAATTCTGCCACCAGTCTTGCCAAGTGGGGTATCGTAGAATCAAAATACTGGATTGTAGAGCGCAGGTAGACAATCGCTTTATGTAAAATACTGGTATTCAGCTGCATCCGGCTAGACTAGAAGCAGACCCCAATATGGCCGAGATAAGGATATTCAAATTGATATAAATGTGAAATGGCTAGGTTGAGCGAGTGAAAGTTAAATTAGGAAGTTTTAGTTGGTCACATTAACGTAACTGTATTAACTAGAGTGAACTGAATTAACTGAGGAGCTCGTGGCTAAATAATAACAGCCACGGATCGATCTTCAAAGGTTGAGCAACGCTTGCCGAGGTTGGTCTGTAGATGGGTAACCATCTTAACATACCGAGACCAACGGCTTAACGTTAAGCCGTTGTTCCCGGCTGTCTTTTGTAGATCTTTGGAAGTCGTTACGAATAGTCAGAAGCCAGAAAATCTGACACCAGTCTGGCCAAGGTCTGGTAGACAGCTCCACGTACAATACTGGTTATTCAGCTGAATCCGGGTTGACTGGAAGCCGATCTCAATATAGTTGGGAAAAAGCTAGGCAGATGATGATTAACACATTAATTCATTTGCTTAGAGCCAAGTCTCTCTTTAGTGCCTATGCCGTTATGCCCTGAATCACATTCATCTAGTAACAGAAATCTGGATGATAACAGTAATTTCCTTAGCATGTATAGAATTCTTAGAAGTAGAATCTCTTAATGTCAATCATGAGATTTATATATATGTATGTGATAATCATGATCATTGTTCCAAAATGCCAATGACCGCTTTGATATTAAGTAACCCTACTGATAAAGAACATGAAAACGAAGTAATTGATGTTGATTTTTTTAAATCAATGAACACGCCAATGTTTTTGAACAATGTCGCTAACAATCATGATCGATACTGATAAGACAAAAGTGATTAAGATAACTTACCAATACAAATACGATTTCCTTCACCAAAAGGTAAATAAACATAATTATTTATTTTAGAAATGTTTTCTGATGAAAACCTCTCCGGATCAAATACATCTGGGTTAGGGAAG